>JASDQU010198988.1:7382-19353 GCA_032191745.1 Picea mariana
ATGTTTTAAATGAGATGATATATATTTCAACATATAAAGAATTAAATGTTTCATTGTCGTGCATATTGATAACCATTACAGAGAAGATAACTCTAGTGACATGCATTGCAGGGAGGCGAATATCAATAATGTAAATATCCTTAATGTAAAGGTAAAGGCAGTTGAGTGGGAATGCATAACCTGTACTATGAGTTATATCAAGTTCCTGGGATGTAAAAGGAATCTGCTTTAAACTCTCAGCCAACGTTTGGAAAACCATTTACGTAATCCACGCGGTTTCCGCTTTGCTTCGACGTTGTTTCCAACTGGAAGTAATAGATGCCATTTAATCTTTTGATTTAATCCCGTCCATCCATCTTTCGGAAAAGAGAGAATCTGCATTTATTTATTTTTACGTTTGATTTCAGAAATAGTAAAACATATCGGCTTTGGTTAATCTCTTTGAGGAAATGGTCTCCATGCATTCAATTTTCTTGCTCACTTTATATTCTCTATATTCTCTTGGAAAATGACATGGTTTAGGCATCTGATCTTAGCATTAAAGTAACAAGCAAAGCTGTTGGTATCTATTTTTATTTTTATTTAAAAGGGGTTGCAAAAAAGATGATAGGTTATAAAGTTGCATAAGGTACCGTGGGCGTGCCTGGAAATTGAAAGAAAGTTATAGTAGTGGCGCGATGATAATTAAAAAAAGTAGGTTAAGGATGATACGTTATAATTAAAAAAACAAAAACAAAGAAACTTATCTATGAAGTAGAAATGAGTGGCAAATTTCCAGATAAAATAGAATCTCATAAAATGGGTTGTGAATCATTTGCTGTAAGTGTGGGTTGCGACACCATCGAATTCCATTTACAAATTCCTAAAGCATATTACTCTATGAAGAGCTTTGCAAAAATGGATTTCTTGGAACATATTAACAAAGCATATTACTCTTTGAAGAGCTTTGCAAAATGGATTTCTTGATGCATATTAACCTCTGAAGAGTTTCGTAGAAGGTTGTCAAGCGAAGTGGTCCATGTAGTTATATACAGGGTTGGAATTTTAAATCTCAACAGCCCGTCAAATTTGATGGTTTTCACAATTTAGATATCAGTTGTTTTGAGATATTTCACAAGGGTAAATCACTAGGTGAAAGACAAGTAATGACAAGTATAACACAGTCAATAGAGAAAGTAAAAAATATAAATTCATATTAAAGTGATTTGTATCATTAATTTACTTTAAAATTAGCACAAGCAAATCAGAGTGAAAATCCACCTTGAAATTTTTTTTTTACATATTTTCTTCCATTTACACCGCACTTGCCAATCTCTCTACACGAGTGAAACCACTTTAAAATTATAAGTATTAATGAATTATATATTTCTTTTATGAAATTTATATTTTCATAAAAATAAAATTTATTAAATATTATAAATATTAATGAATTATATATTTCTCTTATAAAATTTATTTTTTCTTAATATTTTTTTATTAAATATTAACTTTAATCTAAATAAAATAATATCTAAATTTTTAATTATATATATTTTTATGAAATTTATATTTCAGTAACAATAAAATTCATTAAATATTATAAATATTAATGAATTATATATATTTTTATGAAATTTATATTTTACTAAATTGTTTTTTATTGAATATTAACTTTATCCTAAATAAAATAATATCTAAATATTTAATTAATATAAAAAATATATTTAATATATTTTTAAATTACAAAATTTAAAATTGTTTCAATTTACATTTAAAAAAAAAAAATCTAGTGAATTACTATACTTAAAACATAAAGGAAACCAAAACATAAAATACAAAATTTAAAAATGTATCCATGAATATAATTATCCATATTTGCTATGTTAAAGAATTGCAACAAGATACATTGAAATCCTCACTTTTATTTTAAATGGTCAATCTAGGAAATTTATGAGGTGTTGTACATTATGTATGCAAATCACATATATTTAATTTGATTTGCACTATGTATGCAATATAAGTTTAAGTTGATTTAAAAATTCTACTAAAACTATGACAAAACAATGAAAAGTCTTGATAGCTTATTTTAATTTACTTCTCATGCAATCAGATCCATGATTTTCACTTCTATCCTTTTAATTCTTTTGGGATGAAAAATTAATTAAAAGAGAGAGTTTCCTTGAAACAATGATTATCTAGATTAATGAGACCTTACAACACTAGTTTATCATATAAAGTATTCATAAGATCTACTTTATAGCATTGATCATTGTAATTTAAAGAAGCAAAAGCATGCAAGGAAATGCATGAAATGAAAATACTTACTTAAAGAAATACATAAATTGTTGGAAATGAAGTATAAGATTTAACATAAAATGACTACTATGTTCTACACACGCCTATCTAATTTATAATAAAATTTCTAAAGACAAAAAATATAAAAAGGAGAGTTCCTACATCCTTTCCTTGAGTGAACCCTACTCAAAGAAATTCCTAGAACCCTTAGAAACACTCAAATACTTAAAAAAAATAGTAAATCCTTCTTTCTCTTATTCAAAAAATGTCATTGAAATGAATAACATAACTGCCTCTCTAATATAGTTTGAACTAGCTCTCAACAACAAAAAGGAAATGATATGATATATGGAATATCTTAACTCTATCATCTAGGCTTTTATTTATACTTGAAAAGAGTCATAATTATCCTACTCAATAAAGTTATTGATTGGGAGTTCCCCTAATAACCTATTTTTCTACATGTTTATAAAGGGGATTGTTTTCCCTCCTTTGCCAATTTGAATTCCAAGATTTTGAAGGAGGTGGAATCGTGTAGTGATAACTACTATGGATATTCCATTCCTCACAACAAATTTTATAATATTCTAAAATCTTAGAGTATGCAAACTAATTTTCCTTGGATACCAGATTAATTAATTACTAACTTTGCTTGAATTTATGAAATAACTGAAATACGAAAATGAAAGGAATGAACAAAATAACACACCATCCACACACAAGTGAACACAATATATATCTCGGGAAACCTAATATGGGAAAAAAAACCAACTAGAAGGTGAGGCTTGTGCTCTACTTTATTTTCTTCAATTATGGAAATGCAAATACAAAGAAAGAGGTACACTCATTGTGGAGTTTCCTTTTACACTATGTGGTGTGAATGGCTGCTAAAAAATATTTTCCTCCTCTATTATGCTTCGAAAATACCACTCCTATATGCTTTTCTAAACTATGAGACATATACAATATTAAAGAATGGAACCCAAAGAATGGAACCCTCGACCCGATATTTAACATAACCCCATAGTTTTCTAGGGTTAGTGTTTTTACAACTTTCTTCTTAGGCCAATTTCTGGATCCTACAAATTCCCACAAATACTCCAAAGAAAACTAATCTGATACCAATTTGATATGTAAATTGTTGTGGATATTCCATTGGAGCAATTTGTCAAAACATATCTTATAATATTTTGAAATCTTAGACTACACAAATTAATTTTCCTTAGATCCTAGATTAATTAAAGAAATTATTTCATCATCAATGCACATAAAGGTAAATCTAAGATCTCACTGGTAAGTGCCAACCAAGCTAAAAGGTTGATTACTTTAAGTAATAGGCATGTTTTACTTTTCTTACGAGAGAATCAGCTAGGTGATGAATTGGTAAGAATAAAGGCATCCTTGGAGGGATGTACTAAAAAGAAGAAACAACAGTTGTAGGGGTTGTTGTAGGCATATATAGGAGTGTTCCATGAGCCTAAAGGACTACCACCTAAGATGGAAGTGGATATGAGACACAATTGTTTTTTGATTCCTCATTACCAAATATTGGGATGTATAGAGAGTCTATTCCAAAATCAGATGAAGTAAATAAACAATTGCAACCATTGCTAGAGTAGAGAGTGATTCGACCAAGCACCTCACATTGTGTGTTTCCTATCATCATCGTACCCAAGAAGGATGGGACTTGGAGGATTTGTATTTACTACAGATATTTAGACAAGATTACACTCAAGAATTGGTACCCTCTACCCATGATCGATGATTTGTTAGACTAGTTGCAACATGCCAATTACTTCACCAAGTTGGATCTCAAATTGGGATATCACTAGGTACGTATCAAATAAGAAGAAATTTGGAAGATTTCCTTCAAGAAAAGGCAAGGTTTGTATGAATGAATGGTCATGCCATTTGGTTTATGTAATACACCAACTACATTTATGAGACTGATGAATGATGTATTTCTCCCATACTTAGACTCATTTGTTATAGTGTATTTGGATGACATATTGGTTTATAACTCTACTTGGGAGGAGCACATCTTACATCTCATGTAGGTTTTAGATACTTTGAAAAATCACTAGTTGTTGGCTAACCTTAAGAAATGTGGGTTTTCTTAGTAATAATTAGTGTATTTGGGGTGTGTTATTGGTGGAGAAAAGGTTAAGATAAATCCCACAAAAATGGAGGCCATCACAAAATTACCAGTGCCTACTAATGTCACTTAAGTTAGGAGCTTTGTTGGGGAAATAAAATACTTGCAAAATTTCATAAAATCCTTTTCAGTGGTAGCTGCACCACTCCATGCCATAACAGGGAGTGATAGGAATTTCTAGTGGGGAAATAATCAACATAAATATTTCAACGAGATAAATTGAAATATAAGTCAAGCACCTGTTCTTGCATTGCATAACTTATAGAAGCCCTTCAAAGTGGATACAAATGAAAGTGGGTGTGCTATGGGAGCAATTTTGATGCAAGAAGGTAAGACAATATGCTATCATTTTGAGATGTTTTATGGGGGAGTTTTGAACTACCCTACATATGATAAGGAAGTCTATGCCCTAGTTCAATTTTTTTAGAAGTGGACGAACTATCTTATGGGAAAGGAAACCATTATACACACTGATCACCAACCATTGTAGTATTTTCTAGCCCAAAGAAAGCTTCAACAAATAAGACATTACAAGGGGATGTGGTTTTAACAAAAATTTCATTTAGTCATCAAGTATAAGAAGGGAAATACTAATAAGTTAGCATACATGCTTTCAAGGCCACCCATGTCCAAGATTACAGATTTTGGAACTCTTATGCACATGGATCCTTTTACCCATGATGCATACAAAGAGGTATACACAGAAGGTGACAACTTCAAGTAGGTGTTTCAACAACTACATGGAAAAATCCTATATAAGGAGGTGAAAATAAGGTTTAATATCATCTCTAAAATGGGTTATTGTACAATCTAGACAATATTTGTGTTCCTAAAAGTGAAATATTACAACTTATCAGAGAGACTCTCACCTCCAAGGTTTTAGGACATTTTGGTGTTGAGAAGACAATTGATAACTTACAAAGGTACATGTATTGGCTTAGAATGCAAGAATATGTGTCAAGGTATATTAGAGGATGCATGATTTGTTGTACCAACAAGCCCAGTAACATGAAGCAAGGTCTATACCATCCCTTGCTTGTACCCATTTGACCTTGGGAAATCATTTCCATGAACTTTGTGGGTGGTTTTCCAACAACTAATAGGAAGGGACATGAATAACTATTTTTGGTTTTATATAGGTTCATCAAGATGTGCATTCTTATACCTTGTAAAAATACCATCATAGGACAACAAGAAACAAAAATGTTCTTTGAATAGGTTTGGGTGCACTTTGGGATGCCAAGGAGAAAAATCTTAGACAAGGATACTAGATTTCTCGGTGCCTTTTGGACTTCACTTTTTGAGAAGATGGACAAGAAGTTGAATATATCCACAACATTCCATAAACAGATAGATGGGTAGACGCACATAGTCAACATGACGTTGGTACAACTTTTGAGGGATTATAATAAGAAGCATCCAAAGACCTAGGATGCAAATATGATCTACATTCAACAATCTTATAATAGACCAGCCCATACTTCTATCGGTAAGTCTCCTTTTGAAACTTTCTTTGGATATTTTTAACCATCTCCCTTGGATGTTGTTTATGGACATCAAGGAGGAGTGAGGGGAGACATCACAAGAGAAGCATCAAGAAAATAGAGAAATTTGTTGAAATGATTAGGAAAATCCATTTACAAGTAGAAGAGACATTGAATAAGTCACATGAAAGGTACAAGGTTTGACACGATCAACACATAATAGAAAAATCATTCAAAGTGGGAGACAAAATCTAGTTATAGATGAATAAGGAATTACTACATGGTTCTAGTAAGAAGATCAAGGCTCCACGATACTCTATCCCTTTTGAGGTATTGGAGAAGGTGGGTGACAACACCTACAAACTTAGTATACCCCCATACATGTTCATTTATTTAGTAGTGAAAGTGGAGAATATGAAACTCTACGATCCTTACATGTTGGATTAGGAAACTGAGGAGAAGGTCCTACCTACCATAGAGGACTTAGCACCAAAAAGTTAGGATGAGTTGGTAGAAGATGTAGTTTTTTAGAAGAGGGGAAAAACTATAATATAGGGACATCATGACTTTTGGATGATCAGGTTGAAAAGAAAAATTCCATGAAAGGAAAAAAATGGTACTCTAGAGAGAAGGTACAAGAAAAAATTTCTCACCTCATTCAATAAATATTTTGGAGACCAAAAGCCTCCCTAAATGGGGGGATGATTCAGATTGGATCATCATATAATTTTTCACATATCTTTGTACTTTATGGGTGGAAACAATTGGAGGTATTGGATTGTAGTGACATTTTAGTGGCAGGTTCCAGTTTGAAAAATTGGGGTCTAGAACCTTTCAGAGCCATTTTGAGGCATTATATGGCATTTTTTTGAGAAGAAATAGAGCAAAGGTCAAGACAAGAAATTGGTGAAAAAGGTCTCAATCCATCTCATGTATTGTATTCATTCCAATGATACAAATATACAATGCATAAGTGAAACAACCTAAATTTCTCTCACGTCGACACCTCATCAAGAGATAATATAGGAGGAGGAAAAGTAAAATCTAGAACAAACTTAGGATAAAAATTATAACACATAATGTGAAATATACAAAGGTAGTGTAGGAATTCATGATTGTATAGGGTATCATAGTATAACATTTTTGGGGTTACAACATTCGAAACTTGTGCCCACACCCTCAACATTGATCTACACACTAAGACATTTCCAATGGTGTGAAAATCACGTCAATAGATGCTCGTATGCAAAATTTATGCCTCCCACAAGTTGACCTACCTTGTTTACCACCATGGTACGAGTGGATTCCACGTCAGGTCCAATTACTCATAGATATGGGGCTAGCCACATGTATAATTTCAAGAATATTCTAGAAGGTCCAAAACGTATCACTAATTGAGGTTTGAGGATGCAAAAACCCTAACCCTAGATAGCTATTGGACTATGTTAAATACCGGGCCTCTAGGAAGAGAAAGGGTTCCGTTCTTTAGCATTATATTTGTTCCATAGTTGAGCAGAGCATTTAGGAGTGGTATTTTGAAAGAACAACATAGGAGGGAAGTATTTTGTAGCATCCATACAAGCCGCAATGCCAAATGAAACTCCATAGTGAGTGCCTCTTTCTTTGTATTTTCATTTCCATAATTGAAGAAAAGATAGCATAGCATAGGCATCACCTTCTAGCTAAGTTTTATTCCGTATTTGGTTTCTTAGGATATATCTTGTGTTCATTTGTGTGTATATGTTGTGTTATTTTGATCATTCCTTTCATTTTCATATTTCAATTATTTCATAAATTCATACAAAATTAGTAATTGATTAATCTAGGATCTAAGGAAAATTAGTTTGCATAGTCTAAGATTTCAAAATATTATAAGATTTGTTGATGAACTATTCCAATGGAATATCCATACAATTTTACAGATCATCTAGGGAATTTATTGCTTCCCTCAAGTGATGGTATCCCTACAAGTTATGAGGAGAAAAATCCCTTAGATTTCTCATCCATTCAGTTGATTGGTGCATGGTAAATGTTTGAGGAGGATCAAATGGCATGAGGGTTGAATTCCTTCATAAATGCTACCTTAATTTTCTAATTATAAACCATATTAGTTCAAGAAATGAAAATTACACAATTATCCTTAATAACACTTAATACCAAGCATATATTATGTCCTACTTTAAATTAAATAAATTATATTGAATACAAGTCTAAACATATAAATTGGTCATAAAAATTAATAATGTTCCTAGGAAGGTCTTAGGTTGGTGAGGAGAAATGTATCAAAATCAAGTCACAAGATGGACAATATACAATAAAAATAACAATTTGAAGTCCCATCAATGCTACCCTTAAGTTAATACTTACAATGCATAATGATTTCAACATGGTATGCTTATGCTCATTGTTATGGTGTAATGATTTCATCTAGCATGGAGTTCTTGTTTTTCTTTTTACAATGCATTCATGAATAAGGTAGGAGAAAGAAGATGGACAATATACAATAAAAATAACAATTTGAGGTCCCATCAATGCTACCCTTAAGTTAATACTTTTAATGCATAATGATTTCAACATGGTATGCTTATGCTCATTGTTATGGTGTAATGATTTCATCTAGCATGGAGTTCTTGTTTTTGTTTTTACAATGCATTCATGAATAAGGTAGGAGGAAGAATCTAGGATTATTATGTAAGCTCGTTTCATAGAACTATATTGACAATTCAATCATGACCTATTGGCCACACATATTGAACTTGACATTTCTAACTACAACTACCTTTCAACATAGGGTCCCTTATATTTATGGTGTATTTATGGTATATTTATTAACATTGTATATTTATATCTATTTTTATTTTTATGGTGCATTCACTTCAACATGGCATGTTATGTTTCATATTATATCTTTCTTTTTACAATGCATTCATGGAGGAAGAAACTAGGATTATTATGTAAGCTTGTTTCATAGAGATATATTGACATCAATTCAATTATGACCTACCGACCACACATATTGAACTTGACATCTCTATTTTTATGGTACATTTAGGTCAACATAGCATAATTTATTTGTATTTTTATGATGCATTGATTTCAAAAAGGGTGGTGCAATAATTTCAATAGGGATTTTTTTTTAAATAAACGGTGCATTGATTTCAACATGTTTTCCATGATAGAAATATATTTAAAGAAAGATCTTGACTTCATTAGATGATAATTAACATTGAAAAATATTAAATTACAAATTATGTGTTAATTATTTGAACTTAATATCATGTTATTTAATTAGGAGAATAACATATAAATCAATATATCAATAAAATTAAGAATTATGTATATTAATTTATTAAAAAAAATAAAATAGGTTAATATTTTAATAGAAATATGAGAATTTTACACTTTAACAAGATTAATAGTAGGTTACATACACTTTAACCCTAAATAAATTATAAACTTCATATTTTCCATATTATAAAAACAATTTTACCTCAACATATTTGTTCATCTCAAAACTTAATATTTAATAGATCCAAGGTTGAGATAACTTTAAACTAATATTAATTTTTTTTTTCAATCTCACTCTCTCTATCCCCAATGTCAAAATTTGGAAATTCTAACACTAATTTCATAAAAAAAACCATAACAAACAATCATCTTTTATGGATTAGATCTAGTTTCTAAGTATGAGATCTTGTTTCTTAAGAATGAGTTGGTTTTCAAATTTTGTCTTCATTGACAATTGTAACTAATGTAAATTGAGTAATTCATTTTGTAATTTCAAAATCATTTCTCAAAAGCAAGTTTTATTTATATTTATTTTGTCTTGATAATTAAATAGTTGTGTCCCAATATCAAAATGTGAAAACTCTAACACTAATTCAATGTCCAAATACATAAGAAACAATTCTCTTTTATGCATTATGTCTAGTTTCTTTAAAATAAATGAGCTGGTTTTCAAATTTTGTCTTTATTGGGAATTGTAACTGATGCAAATTGGGTAATTTATTTTGTAATCTCAAAATTATTTCCAAAAATAAAGTTTTATTCATATCTAGATAATTAAATAGTTGTGTCATGATGAGTGTTATTCATTATAAATATATTTGTTTTATAATATGTATTTTATATATATATATTTTTTTTAAATAGAAAATTTACATTTTTTTTTAAATAAATTAATTACTTGTAACTTATCAATTTATAACTTAGAAGTCAAATTATAACTTAAAATTTTGAGTGCTTTGAGAATATCTTCTTACAATCTAAGATGAAGAACATATGTAATTCCTTCCATGTTCAAAATGGACTTGACATGTGGTTTTTTTAAAAAATATTAATAACAATTTTTTTTTTTTAATGTTGATCATAAATAAAAAATTTCAATTTCAACCATAAATGAAATATTTGAATGTCCACCTTAAATAATATGTAAGTGTGTGTGTCTTTCCTCATAAGAGGTCACAAGTTCATGTAAGTTAGGGTACTTTAGTAGTCAAATCTTTGGAGGAGAGGATCCCTTATCCCACAAACAAAAGCACCTAATATGAAGTTTACATGTTAAAATTAAAAAAATATATATATTCCTTTACTAATTTATTTTATTTTACTCATCAAAATTATGGTGATTTAATATTTTTTTTTAAAGTTTATGAATAGATAAAATAAAATTAAAAAAAATCCAAATAATTTCTTTTATCTTTCTTAAAGTTTGATAAATCAAATTTGATTTATCATAAGAAATTATCAACATTTTTTAAGTCAATTTTTAAAATTATGATTTCTTTTAATTTTATCATTTTAACTTTTTGATTTTGATTTTATTTTAAAGAATTTATTTATTTTTAAATGTAAAATTAAAAAATTTGATAAAATAAAAAGTTAAATATAAAGGTTTGTTTTTATTTTAGCAATGCTGATTTTTTTCTTTGCACTTGTCAAAACTAAGAAGTACTTTTGATTTTCTAAATTAAGGTTGTCCACCTCCTTGTATTATCTTAACTTCCTGTTATCCTCTAATTATTTACCACACTACATATTCTTCTTAAATTTAGATGTAATAATATTTGTAATATTATTGGTATTATACAAGATGGTTTCTTCTTATATTTCTCAACTATTTAATTAATATTTAGCATATTCCATCCCCACTTGAATGGCTCATAATTTTAGCTAAAATTTGAAACAATTTTATATATTTTTATTTTAATGGCTCATAGTTTTGGTTAAAATTTGAAACAATTTTATATATTTTAATATAAAAATAAAAGTAAAAATTATATATTTTATACTATAAAACTTATAATTATTATAAATATTAATTAAAAAACTCTCTATATAAAGATTTATAATTATTATAAATATAACAAATATGAAAAATAAATAAATTATAGAATTGATATTTTTCCAAATAAAAAATAATTTATATAATTTGACATCAAGAAAAGATAAAATAATTCTAAAATATTTCGATCACTACTCTAACATGAAGCAAAATTATCCCAATTTTCTTTTTTTTTTATAATTATTATAAATATGATATTTGAAAACTATGTACTTAATATCATAAAGATCTATACTTATTATAAATTAAAAATACATAATATTATATGAAAAACTAAAAMTCTATACATGATATTAAGATATTGTATACATGATATTATGATATTATATGATAGATTTATAATAATTATAAATATAAAAAATATTAAATTAAAATTGATATTTATCCAAATTAAATTAAAAAGAATCTGGTTTGACACTTATATTTATAATAATTATAAATATAAAAAAATTTAAATTTAAATTGATATTTATCCAAACTAAAAAGAATCTATCAATAGGAATTCGGTCACTATTATAATAAAATTATAAATAAAGCACAATTGACTTTAAAAAACTGACTATTCTTGCAAAGTTATAACATGAAAAATTATAAAGACAGATTGATATGAAGATATGACTTCATAGAGAAAGATTATCTTAAAAAAGTTTTGCAAGACTTCATATCTATCCAAGCTAAAAATAATTTGAATGGTTTGACCATGGAAAAAAGCTA
>JASDQU010198989.1:0-19353 GCA_032191745.1 Picea mariana
TTCCCATATGCACGATGTCCCAAAATATATTAAACTCATCAATATCAATCATGCAATTTCGCTACTTCAAATGCAAGGATGCCCCCAATCTAATATAAAGCAAGAAATTAAATATTTTTGTTTCAAAAATTTCACTAAAAGCAATAATGAACTTTCTTAAAACAACGAAACCCAAACTAAAAGTTTTCTTTTAAAGCGAACTATTCAAAAGAAATCTGATCTTTCCCTAAACAATTCTAAAGAAAACACACGCTTTGTAATTGAAAGACACTCAAAGCAAGAGACTAATCCTTCAAAACCAAACAAAGCAAAGATGGCTAGAAGCAACTCAAAGAATGTTAAGCAGATTGTAAATAGATCAATATAGGCTCCAAAAGTTCAATCCAGCTGATCAAAGCAAAACTGGGCATAAAAAAATAGGACATCCTAATTCCAAACACAAATTTCAAATGGGTTCCCAGCCTAGCTATAGGGTGCAATGCGAACATTAGTTAAGTTCGCAGGCTAGACACAGGTAGGGTGCGAACACCTCGCACTGGATTACACAGTAGGGTGCGAACTCAGATGATTCTCGCAGGCCACTAAAGGGTACAGTGCGAGAATGTATGTAAACACAAAATTTGGAAAAAAGACAAAAATTTTGAGTGAACTTTCAAATCCAGAGAGTCTTGATGGATCTCCCACAGACTCAGAGAATAGAAAACAAGCAATCAAAGGAAGGGAAACTAGACTAACTAGGAAACAATCTGATCCCCAACAGAGTCACCAATTTTGTTATTGGATAAATCCGTAAGTGCGGATACAAACCGATCTCCCTAAATCCACCTGGATCTAGAACAAAACAAGACAGAATATGACTCTTTCCCTAGATTTAGACTATTGAATGAACTAGGAAGCAAAAATCATGAACATAACTTATGATCGCTTCCTTTGGTCTTTGTTTCTCCTGCTTCGCTCCAATGCTCTCATACAGTCAAAACCAAAACAATACAAACCAATCGAAGTGAAGAAAGCACAGTCTATTCAATAGTGAATCTATGTATATGATCAACGAGTTATACAATAAAGTAGAATTAGCTTTATTGGAAATAATCATATTACTTTATCATATTAAATATGAAAGAGAGATTACAACCATTGACTTGATGTCTTAAGGTCCCTTCCAACTGTCCTTCGTTCCCCACACACTTCTTGCTCCAAGGATTCTGAAACCATAGATCTGATAGCTACTCACAATCTATCTTGACAAAGCAAATCTCAAAGCCACTCTAACCAAGCCAAAGCTAACAAGCTCAAGAATCAACAAAACTAACCCAAGCTAACAAAGCTCAAGAACAAGAACCCACAAGCTAACTTTCTCCATGAGAACTCCTCTCCTTTTATAAGTTGAAGAGGATAAGGTGAGGAGGTTAAGATGATCCCACTAAATCATGAAAGCGAGTAAGATCCAAACCATTCAGATGCCACCTCACCATAGAAGTTTCTCCTTCTAGAAAATTCGAGAAAACGCTCATTTTTCCCACGTGTAGGCATTCTCGCACCCTAGCTATAGAGCAACCTGCGAACACCTCGCACCCTAGCTATAGTGAAACCTATGAGAATGGGTCATTCTCGCACCCTGCCTATATAGCAACCTGCGAACTTCCTTTTTTATAAGGTTTTTACATAGGAAAATGCAACTTCTTTTCTCAAGAAAAGTTCTTATCCCTTCTCTCTTTAGGAACTCAGGCCACTGACCCCTCTAAAGGCAACAGATAGGTTTACATCATTAACAATCATAGGGATGACAAAAATAATGTGTAACAACAGCATATGCATGTTGATCTATTGTTGGGTAATTAAGCTTTGCTCCTTTGAAAGCTGAGCTCATGAAGGCAATGGATATCTCATTACTTTCATCATTTTTTTGTGTTAACACAGCAACATAAGATCGGTCAGAAGCAAAGGTGTAAAGTGTGAAATATTGAGAAAAATCGGGGCTCATCAAGGAAGGAGCTTCTACTATTATTTTTCTAATGGAGTCAAAAGCTTGACTTTCTTGCAGTCCCCAACGGTATGTAACATCTCTTTTAATCAAATTATGTAATGGTCTTTCCATTTCTGAAAAACTTGGTACAAATCTTCTGACGAAATTAATTTTGTCCAAAAATGACTGCATGGATTTTTTGGAAGAGGGAGGGGAGAGTTTAGCAATAGCTTGGGTTCTTTCAGGGTCAATAATCATTTCGTCTTTAGACACTATAAACCCAATTAGTTTTCCTTGCTCTACTGCAAAGATCAATTTCTTAGGGTTGAGAGATATACTGAACTTGCAACATCATTCCAGGACATCCTTGAGGTGAGACAAGTGATATTTCTTGTTTTTAGAGAAGACAGTAACATCATCAAGCTAGACCACGAATGATTGGTTTATGAGGCCACGGAAAGCAATGTCCATTGCTCTCTGGAAACTGGCGTCGGCGTTTAGAAGTCCGAATGGCATCTTCTTGTAGGCATAAGTGCCCCATCAGGTACGAAAGGTAGTTTTAAGCAGGTCTAAGGGAGACATGAGGACCTGGTTGTATCCCGAAAAACCATCTAGCAGAGATAGTCTTTCGGAACCAGATACTTACTGTAGAATTTGTTCCATTGGAGGAACATGGTAGTTGTCTTTTTCAGATGCATGGTTCAGGTTCCAAAAATCGACACAAAGTCGAATTTCACCACTTTTCTTTCTTACATGGACCAGATTAGACACCCATTGTGTGTGCCTTACCGAGAAAATTATCTTTGCAGTTAGTAATTTATTTTGTTCTTTTTTAACAGTGTGTTCCAATTTAGGGTGCATATTCCTCAATTTATGTTGAAAAGGCTGAGTCTGGGGTTTCATGGGGATGATATGTTGTATGATGTTAGGGTCAAATGTTTTCAAGTCATCATAGGTCCAAGCAAAAACATCTTTAAATTCTTTATACAATTTTATGAATGTAGATCGTTCTTGTTCGGGGCATCCTGTTCGTAGATTAATATTTTGAGGATTATCTTTTGTTCCTAAATTAATTGACTCATAAATCAAAGAAGAATTGTTCATCTTACAATTAACTGTCCCTCTAAATTTATCATGCAATTCATAAAACATCTCTAGTCTTACAACAGATCTAGGGATAGAGTTTACCAGATCATATGTCGATTCAAGAGATCTAGGATCTGATATTACCGTGAATTTTTGGAGGTTCTCATCGTGAGTTCCTTCATCAATGATTGTGCCTTGGAAGGTGTCTTCCATATGCAGGAAGTTGATGATCTATTGGTCATCGTCGAAGACTCTCCAATTGGTGATGTTGTCCAAGATCGATGGCCTGAATATCAATTCAATAGAAAATGCATTAGGATAAATACCTTCTATAGGCAATAGTTTAGAAGCGACATTAGCCAATAAATCAGCCTCCGAGTTACTTAGTCTAGGAATGGAATTTATGTTAAATGTTGGAAATTTTTGAATTAAACTCCATACATTAGCTTGGTAGTTTTTCAGATGTGGTGATAAGCAATGTATGGAGTTCCTTACCTGCCTAATAATGATTTATGAATCACCAAATACCATTAAATTCCGCATGTCCATATCCAAAGCTTTCCTAAGACCTTGTAGAAGTGTTTCGTATTCAGCAGTGTTATTAGTGCACTCGAACTCTAGCTGATAGACAATAAAAGTCTTATTACCTGTAGGATCGATGAGTACACATCCTGCATTGGCTCCTTCTTTGGATTTGGATCCATCAAAGTACAATGACCAGATTTGAGCTTCGTCAGCAGTGTTTGGCATGCTTGGCAAAGCTGATGTCTGAGTATAGGTCATAATTTTTTATTGTTGCCCAGGATCAGTGATAGGAGAGATTTCAGTCATGAAGTTACCAAAGAACGTATTCATTCTCTGCATTTCAAATGAATTAGCATATGCAGTGAAAGGGAAATTTGCATCATTTAGATCTGTCACGGTGTGTTTAAGATAGCGTTCTTTGTTTATCATAATTCTATTGGGCTGTCCATTTTCTGGCAGTCACAAATGAGACCAATCTGTAGCAAAGTAACCATGTAGCTTCTTAGACCAGTTCATGCTTAAAAAAAAACCCTAGACTTCAAGGATATCAACAACAATAATGTCAATTATCTGATGAACCTTAGGATTGGAAGATAATCTAACCAAAACATTCTTAAACTCATCGATTACCTTAACATTCGTTCGATCAAGTTGAATGATTTTGAGATCAGAAGGTCTAACTTCTGCATTAATTTGTTGAAAAACAGAAAGAGGCATCACGTTTGACGGTGTACCGGAATCAACCATACAATTATGTACATTCCTATTGAAAATTTCAAAGGTTAACAAAAAAGGAGGGACATTTTTCCATGTGTTTACAATAGAATTCTATTGATTTTTAGTTGTTGTCCCTAAAACAGTTTTATCTACATTTGCTACAATTTTTCCAGCTAAATCCCTTTTATCTGGAAGTTCAGATGTCGTTTTAGGTGGGATCTTTTTTGTTGTTTATGAACCAATTTCTTCAGTTTTTTTGTTGTTAAGATCGATGTTCTTACTGTTTTCAACGATACTTTGAAGCATTTTCTACAAAATAAGGGGAAATTTCAGCAGCTCAAAAACAAAAATATTAGCCCTTAGTTTTTTCAGATCTTCAATTAAATCGTACTCTAAAAGAGTGGCTGCTAAACTTTGTTTAATTTCATCTTGCTTTGACTGTTTCAGAAACACATTATTACTCACTTCATATGAAGGCTTGTTTTGTGTTTTGCTTCTTGTGTTGTAGGGGTGAACAGTTTCAAAATTTGCTTGGAAGATATTGTCTGAGAAGTGACCGAAGATATTGGGAAACGATTCCTCCTCTTCTGGTACTTCTTCCTCAGCTACGTCTTCAGGAATTTTAGGAGGGACACAAGCAGAATTATCATGTGCTTCTAAGATGGTTTGCAAAGCGTACTGTAAACTCTCAAAATTTAGACCTTCAGTGGTCGAATTTGGTCGATTGGGAGGGAAAGGTTTTCTAAAAGGAGGTTTAAAAATTCCTTTGCTTGTGGATGCCTCCTCGACTGATCTCTTCAAGTCCATGGCCTGATTGGACAATTTTTGGAAAGCTTTCTGCAAGTTTTCTAAGTCTAGGGTTTCTGGTTGACTTTTAGTTTGAGGGGGTCTAGCAAGGATCTCTATTTTCTTTTTAGAGGCAGAAACTGTTTTAGCTTCGCTATTGAGATTGTCTTTTAAGCTTAATATATCCTTTTCAATTTGGCTTGCCTCCTCAAAGGATTCTAATAATGCGCTCTTTTTAGACCTTTTGACCCAAATTGTTATATTATTATGCATACCTTTGGTGTAATATGTGACAATTAGGCTTTCAGCAGGCATTGAATCTGCAGGGATTTTATTCTTTAAAGTAAGAAATATTTGGTTGAAGTCTTTCACTTTTTTCTTGGGATTCATTTTTAGGCTGGATAGTTCCATAACCAAAATTTTCGGTGATTTATCATCGCCGAATTTCTCCAAGAAACAAGTTTCAAACTTGTCCCAAGAAACAATGGTTTGGGGTTGTTGAGAAAAATACCATGTGGAGGCATTTCCCTCAAAAGTATAAGGGAATAATTGACATACCACATCTTCGTGTTCTACACTTCGAAGTCTAATGGCCAACATAAATGTTTTGATGTGGTCTTGAGCAGATTGTTTGGAATCTGGATCGAATTTGGGTAACCATTTCTCCAGATATTTTGGTAATGGGTGTTGATGTCTGGGTACATCCACAGCGTCTTGATCGAGCCAAGGTCTGGTGGGATTTTTTTGGTTTTCCATGGGCATTGGTGGTGTCGAAGGTTGTGATGGTTCTAATGAGGAAATGCCTTCGTTTGAATATTCTCCTCCTGAAGAGGATGGGGATGAATCAGGTGGGGAAGGTGGAATATTGGATCCCCCGGCTCCAAGGATAGGTGTTTCAGTAGGATTGGTAATATGTCCGCCTAACGGGTTCGGGAGCACATCAATGTCTTGCAGTTGTTCTTGGATATCCGAAAAATCAATGGGTTGATTAAGTGGCCTACCAGGTTGTCTGATATGGGCTAAGGCACTATGTATTTTTATGAGTGACTGATGACCAATTTCTTGGACGTTGGCCCCTTGAGGAACTGGTGTTACTGGTTCAACGAGAAATCTCAGGTTTATCATTTGAGGTAGTTTTTGTTTCAAGTGTAACATTATTTTCTAAGCGACTACGTGTTACAAGAGGGGAGCAAGTATTTGGGGGAGGAGTCTTGTGACCTCCACATGCCATCAATTGAATTCAGGCCCTCCTTCTAGCACCATTTGTTGATGGGCAAATTTGACCCGTCGTCAACTGGAAGAATAGATCCGGACCAGGGTTGTCTAAATAACCCAAGCCATTTGGTGTAACCTATTCTGACGGGTTTAATGGCTCTGTTAGCCAACTAGGTTCCTAAAACAAGGAAAATAAATAAATTAACTAATGCTAAAACTATAATAATATATAAACTTTAATCTAATTATTTACAAATACATTCAACAGAAAGATAAATGTGAACATGCCATTATGTACAAAGTAATTATAGATTACAGGTTTTTAGTGGATACCTTGCAAAATCAATGTTTGGTAATTGTTTTCAGAAGTAGATAAAGAAAGCACAATTTTTATATTTTTTGTTTTCTAATCATAAATCTAAGAACTTAAATAAAATATGTTATGAAACAAAGATAGAGTGATGGTCAACGCCAATCTAAAACTATTGTGTTTCGCTAATAAGTAAAATAATAGAAATTAAATGGAAATAAAGCTAACATAAGATTAGTTTCATATTGTGTCTATGTCTCGATGCGATCCAAAACTCCAGTTGTCTCGCCTGTAAGAGAAATCTATGATAGGATTTCCCTAATGCCTCTCGAATAAACTCCAGGTGTTTTTTGATAGCTAGGATATGAGAACAAAATAGTAGACATGTATGTCTAATCATATTATAATTATGAATGATTACAGTAACATAAATCTTAATGTAAAGAATTCATTTTATCAATCGGCTAAACATCACACACAAATCATGATATTAAAATTGATATAACGATCACAGTGAAAATTTGTGGAACAACAAGTTATAGACAAACTTTAAAGGCATTCAATAATATGAAATGTCATATGCTAAAGAATTTAAAGCTGTGTAACATATCAATATCTCATAATATAGAATTCAAAACATAGATGGAAAAATGCCACAGTGGTCTAAAGCCAAAATGTGAAACACTTGTCCATATAGTTATGAGAATTACATGCCTATAATCTATTCCAGCCAAAGATGCTTGTTACTTACAAAATGAACAGTATTTAAAGTGTCTTGAGATCACATTCTCCTATCTCACATGATAGAGTAGGATCTCATAGAGTCAAAAAAATATTGCAAAAATAGTGGGTTGGGGAGCCACTTATAACAGAGTTGGTTTAAATCAAAGGTAGATCAAAGTTTTTACAAAACAAACAAAAAAAGAAACTACTGATCATTTAGATGCATGATCGAATATGTTTCCTCCAAATGATCAGCCACATAATCTCCTATTTCTTGAAAAAACAAAACAAATTTGATTAAGTTAGAAAATTACTCATAACTAATTTCTAATTTTTATTAAAAGAGACTTGGCTACAAAATAGATTTTGTAGCCAGTCTTAATCCCAGTAAATAAAATCAGATTTTAAATTGACTTATTTCGAAATAGATAACAAGAATAAAATAAGAGAAAAAACGGTTTACCATTTAAAAATTGATTAAAGATGGGTTGGGTAATTCAGAATTTATTATCGCCTTTACACTGGTTGCATTTTTTATTACTATGTTTCTTGATCTCTTGATGTGTTTAACTTTCCTCTCTGTGTGCGCCTTGAGGTCACGATTTTCTTTCCTCGGCAAATCATTTTGAGCAGTAAGCGATTTAATTCAGGCCTGAAGGACAGGGATGTCGGTGTAATACCGCTCGATCCAATGGAAACAGACATCACATTGTACAGGCAAGATGGCAGGTTGATGAGGTGCATAGTCAAACAGGGGTGTATCGATCTTACCTTCAATTTGCTTCTGATCAGGCCTAATATCAGAGAACCCCTCTTTACCTTTGAGGCACGGTGGCAAATTTGTCACAAAATCATGAGGTTCAGTTGGAATGATAACTTTCTTCTTGTAACCCTAAAATTCCGGGTCTTCTAAAACTAGAAAATCTTCGATCTCAGGAACTGAACACTCATCGATCTTGATTAGATCGATCGAGCTCAGATGAGTGTCGGATTGGTTCCTTAGCTTCCTTGAAATTTGGTGACCCTCCCTTTTGTTTTTGAACCCTTTGTGCATTTCCTGTTTGTTCCTTTCCGGGGTTTCTCAACATCCGGATTGATAATAACGTACAGGCTAGCATCAATTTCAGGTACAAGAGGGTCAATTACCTTCATTTCAAGAGTCTCTTGCTCAGAAAATCCTGTAGGTGAAGACTTACTTGGAATCCCTATGTCTATATGGTTTATGTCGGTAAAGTCTAGTCTATCGATTGTAATACCGAACTGGTCTTTAATCAGTGGCTCGTCTAAGTTAGGGTTTACTTTAAGAACAGTCTGGGAAAAACCATTCCTTATCAAAAAATTCTCCCAATAGTCACCTACGGTTGACAAGTGATGCATCAACAAAATCTTAACCAACCCATGATGGAATAGGCTTGAATCAAGACTTTGTCTTTTATATCTTTTGGACATTTTATAGAGACTTCTCTGCAAGTAAAATGACATATTTAATTCGTAACCAATCAATTTCATGAGTAAACAAATATGGGAGAGGAAGACTAATCCGTATCGACCCTCACATGTCACAAATTTCTTGAGAATCAGCAACAGGCTATGCCACCTCGGTTTAACCAGGGAGATAGAAATAACTTTTTCACAACAGTTGATCTTTTAGGATGTCATGAAGAGGCTCCATGGGACTCCTTCAATTCAAGTCTTTATGAACCATTTTTCACCCTTCGATGGAAGCCCTATTGCTTCTCTCACGAACCCCTCGGTCAACTCTAACTATGTGTCCCCGATTTTTGCTCTACAACCATCGAAGGTCTGCGCGAAATACTTCACCACCTGAAGGTTATAGCCTTCAAATATCTTAAGGAAAACATCTCAGTCGTGGATTTTAATATCCTCAATTGCATCGTCATGAGAAAGTAAAGCCTAGCATCCATTTGGCTCCAGGTGAACAACATGCGTCATGACAAATATAACTGGAAGGCAACAAGGTTTACTCTGGATAATCTTAGGTTCAAATCATGTGAGCAGTAGGAACAACCCGAATGAAGAGTGGAGATATGAAAATAACATAACCTATGTATTATCATAACTTGAATAGTGGGAGTGAAAAGCAGGGTTTTGAGCGCAATCCTTACCATACCCTTTGATGAGAACTAAACATACAGAGTACCGAAACCCAATGCAAGTAATGAATGACTCATTAATGTGTTAAGACATCAAGGTGAGGTGAGGATGCGAGTACAACAGGTGTGTATTCATTTGCATGAATGTTGGTACTATCATTGAATTCATGATAAGACGATCAAACAAATATCAAGGCTCTTCAAAAATCGAATCACAAACTTCAAACCATATTAAACCATATTGAAACCCAAAAAATTGAAAATAGGTCATTCAAACATTAGATTTTGTTTTTGATATAAGTATGGTGACCTTTACATAGATGCACTCTAAGGAACAGAAAATGATAACACCAAGCTAGGTTTTATGTTTCATTCATGCTTACAATCATGAATTAAACATAAAACAAAAATGAAAACGCAAACAATAAGAATTTAGTAACCAAGGCTTATGTCCATCAATCACTTCGAGACCCTTAAAAGTGTTTACAAAAATGGGGTGATGGAAGCTACAGAAAAATGCACTTCCTTTCAATTGTGTGAAAACAATGAAAATCATGTGTGGCTTCCAACAGTTTTGTAAAGAACTAATTGAAGAGTGAATAACCGGTCAAAACGGGGAGCTTTTTCTTACATAAAGAAAGTGGAGGCATCCCCGAGGTGAATGTAGTTAAGAAGTAGAAATGAGTTGTTCATCTAAGAAAAATTCCAAAATTATGGGTTAGTAAGTCAGGCGGGAAAACAATATGTTGATATGGAAAACCATATTTTCCTCAAAGTGTGTGTGTGATTTTGTAAATGAATGTAATAATTGGTGTATTAAGAAGATAATGTTGCACTTTTCCTATACCATTGTTTCACTTAATGATTCATACTTTTCATATTTGTGTTGTGTTTGTTCATGGATGGATGGTAATGTCTAATTGGTAGATAGTTGCATGATAGACTTGTCTCTAAATACGTCTTCCTTTGACACTAAAAATATTTATCCTTTGGTCCAACAATTGTTCCTTTGCACCCCTAAGGCAACAATAAGTTGTGTCAACAAGAAGTTGGTCCCAATGATCGAATAATTATTTTTCATGTATTGGCATTGACTATGGTATTCATAAAGCTTGTTCACGTTCACATGCATGAGGGCTCCATGCCTTGGCTCTAAGGTTAATATTTTGGAAACATTTAGCATTTCTCACATTCCTAAGGTTCTAAAATGGTAAATTGATTCATTGCATCACTGAATGCTCTAACTATTGAGTAAGTAATTTGAAGTGTTTACAGCTAAACTTTGTTCACTTTACTTTGGAATAATATATCATATTTGGCAACCTTGTGACATTATTATGGTCATAATACTCCAAGATATAAACCAATGCATCATTTAATGAAACACTCTGATTTTTTAAGTGGAACAATATTGATCTTTCATGCTTTTCCCATGGTTTAAGTTTATGATATGAATACTTTCCCTTTTTTCCATGGTAAGCACATCATTTCCTTGCAACATTTTGGCACAAAAATAACCTTAAGAATGTTTCTCGTTATCTCACAAACCGTCTCTTGGGAAAATTCAACCACAAGCCCCACTAGTGTGACACAAATGGGAGTAAGAACCACTATCACCTTAGCAATTACTCCCCTCATTTTAGTGATGGATGATCCCACCACAAGGGAGGCTTCACGGGTGACCTTGAGGGGATGGAGAGTGCAAGGAAAAGGTTTGTGAAGGATCCCTCCTTTAGTCAATAGATGAGAGTGCTTAGGGTTTGGAGAATGATGACTTTGGTGGAGGAGAAAGGAAATTTGATCAATAACCAGCAAAACCAATGTTAGAGCCAATATCCCAAGACCAAAGATCATGAAATTAAACCCCATAAAACTAGAGTTAACAACAAGAAACCTTGTTGTCCCAAAACATGCAGTAGACTGTAAATTATATCAGCAATAAAAGATGATAACAACTGCAAGAAATCACTGTCAAAATCAGCAAATAACTATTGGAAATGAAATCCCTTGGCTAGAAGGTAAATCTCCAATATTTGAATAACAATCTTGATGGTTAAATATGTTGTAAAATGAGTTATCAGAAAATTTATAACAACCCTAGATGGTTGTAGAAAACATTTTCTGCAACAGCAAGTTTCCACCACAGAAATCAGAAAATAAATATGCCAATTTGTAGCGCTTAACAAGTAGATTAATTTGCAATATTCAAGCTCAATTTTTCTGCGGTGAAAATTTAATGAAGAGAGAGGTTTTTTTGCAGCCCTAATGGTTGTAACTAATTTTTTATTATAGTAGCAAGTAAAGTTGTAAGAAATGAAAGTATTTTATCATAAAATATAGTTTAGAGTGAGAGTTATTCGTCCACAAATCCAATGATTTTAAGAGAGCAACATTCACGTTTTTCAATGCAAAAACTAGTGCCTTATCTATTGGGAAAATGGAGTCATGAAATTAAAATGTAAGCTAGGATGGAAAAGGAAAAGAGACTTGAACCTTGAATCCAAACCCTTGTGAGTCCAAAGCATCACCTTTCCAAGTCACCTAGCTCAACAAATTAATGGTAAACTAGTTTTTAAACCCTAGGGGGATAGACCATCCTAACCCCAAGTTTGAAAACCATAGCCAAGAATGTTTCCAAGGGGATAGACCCTCCTAAACCTTTAATACACCCTTGAATGAATTATCTTCAACTAGAAAAATATCTTTAAGGAATTGATAGACACTTCTAACCCTCCTAGGGTTCTCCAAGCAAGATAATCAAAGAAAATTGCAGAAATTTATCCTCAAACCAAAGCAAATTGGTAAATATTATTCACCAATAGAAAGCCTAGATCACAAAACAATCCTCCAAAGAGAGAGAGTCACCTCCTAGCAAGATTGCATGAGAAAATATCACCAATAGACAAATTGCACCAATCCATTACATAAGAAAAAGAGAGGGCGGAATTTTGTTTTGAGAGAGAATAATGTTTCAATGATGAATTATGACAAATAAAGTGAGGCTTGCTCTATTTATAGAGGAAATTCAAGCTCACTTTATCCAAATTTACAATTAAATCCACTAATTTAGGTCCAAATTCATGTTTTTACATTGACTTTTATCCAATTCATTTGATTTTTGTCCACATATGCTAAATAATGACCAAAAATAACAAAATAAAGTGAATTAAGCCCCCAATGTCTTCTTCAAGGGTGGCAGTTGGGTGAGATAGCCTCCAACGGCTATGGCGTCAACTCCCAAGGTGCCACATCATCCCACTAGTCCACAAAAGTGTGGGGTACATGTCCCCCAACTCCACCAAGTGCAAGACCCAAGTCAAAACAAGCTATTTAGGCCTGACATCATGCTCCAAAAGTGCAATGTTCTAGCATGGGAGGGTGATTTCTTGCAATTATCATCATCTTAGGCCTATTTCATGGGCCAATGACTTCATCAAGTGTGCAACACTCATCATCAATGCCCTCCAACATGTGGGGCACAACATCCATCCTGTGGGATTTCATGGCCCCATGGAGATCCAAAGTGCCTTAGTAACTCCATGAATGACATCATCAAGAAATATCCTACAAAGACAAACAAGGTACGCCCTCCAAGGGTCCACAAGTCATATGAATTATGCTAAGTAGATCAATCTCAATACAAGATCCACCCAAACAAGTACACCGGATCCCCCCTTTCAAATTAAACACATTCTCAAAGACTTTATGCAATTTACCAAATACAAATATGGGAGGGTTATCAAAAGGTCCTATTAGGTAAGCCAATTCCCCAAGTAGATGAGTTTTTCCCGGGTGAATCCTATCTAGGCCATATGATGAGTGTGAGGTGGATGAGGGAGAAACTTTTGGGCATGGGGACATTGACATGCAAGGGTCTCATATGGTATCATTTCCATGGGTTCCTTTATGGAGGGTGTGTTGCATCCTTGAGTTACCTTTCGTTTGGGGCGCAACCTTTTTCCAAGTCCTATAATTGCCTTTTTCTTTATTTTCTTTAGATAGTTTGCAAATACCCTTTACAAGGTTTCTTGATTTTGTGCATTAAATGCATTTCCTTTCAAGTGGGATACTTATAAGTCTTTTTCAAATAGGTGAGGAGCTTATTTCTACTCAAGACTTAGGGCAGGTGCCTAGAAAGGTAGAGATCGAGTTTTGGACTATGGCTTTTGTGTCCCTTTGTATCCCTACCATTGCATTTTGATCTTGGATTCTCTTTTATTTTATTTATTTATTGACGCTAGCTGCAACAACCTCTGGGCCTTTAGCTCCTTCTTCCCATAAGAGAATGAGGTACAAGCCCTTTTGGGGGTACATGTAACCCCAAAACCAAAAATATGGGATATGGAGAGGAATGAAGATGAAAATTTATAAAAGATTGTTGAGAATCGCACAATGGTCCATCAAGAAGGACCCCTAGTAGTACCCCTTTCCTTGGGGATGGCAGACTTACTAAAACCCCAGGATAACCACCAAAGTGAAAAATAGTAAAAAGCATAACTTCCGAGTAAACATTTCATAATCAGAAAGAAACCTTTGAAAATTATCCAAATTCCCTAAGTATTAAAATGATACTTGCCATGAAACTTGACTAGTTACCTCATGAAGCAAGACATGTCACCCTCTATGGATCAAGTCAGTGTGGTGGACGTTGCACTACTACTGATGATGATGGTGAATCATGGTGAAGAAGGGGGTATGTGTGGGCTATGTTGTTCATATATCTCTTGACACTCCATGTCTGCTACCTGCAATCCTCGAGACATCGTCTCCTTAGTTACCCATGTTGATGTTTTGGTATCTACGGGAGGCATTAACCTCCACGTGTAACCTATGACTTAGAATAGAATATTCTGGAAGCAAGTGAACCATTAAACAGATGTGTGCAAACCTTAGAGGACAAGTCGTCCTATCAAAATAAATAATATTAGAATATTATCTTCTAGAAAGACAAGTTGGCTTCACAAGGAAAAAGATAAACATAAAATATAATTACCTGAAATTCAGGTCGGCCCAGCCAGAAAAGTCACTCGACATATTAATATAAATAGAGGACATTTTAGCTCATTTGTATACCCAGTCAGAACGCAAGTCTTGTGGAGAGTTGCAGTTGCAGTTGCAACTGCAACTGTAAGGATGAATAAGGGCATATGGTCATCTCTTGGTCTTGGTATCTCTCTAGCGTTATCAAGTGATGTACTTAGTGATACTCTTGGTGATATTTTTTCTAAGTATGGCGCAAGTCTGAGAGAGTAGTGCAGCTGTTGGCAGTTGTGTATGGTACTTGTTCTATGGATATGGAGACTCTCTCTCTTATGCTCTGCCCTAGGAGAAGGAGCATTCTACTTGTCTTGAGTTGTTGCTGCAATTAGCAACTAGGGTTTATCTGTTGGTTCTAGAGTAGGCTTTCCATAATTATTCTAAGTAAAGGTTAGTGTGCTCGAGGTGGAATATGTGAATTCCTATGCTTGGGTGAAAATGATATGACATTGTCTATGGTTAAACGAGCATACCAAAATTTTCAACAACCCCTAGGTTGGGGAGGGTAACATTTGGCTCCTACATGGGGACATGTTCTTGTCATAAAGCGCATGAGAACCTCATCATATCCTAGTATGAAATGTGCCTACACACACTCAATAAAAATGTTAAAATCAAAGGGATGGTGTAACTCACCCCTTATTCATATGGAAAAAATGATAATTACAAAATCTTGAGCAAAACTTGAAAATAATTTTTTTCTAACATTTTCGTTTCAACATATCAATATGAGTATGCAAATCACATGAATGTAACACAATAACAATGCAAGGATGCAAGAAGAATAATATGTAAATCAAGCATATGTATGCAATTCAAAACAAGTGCAACTATACTACCATGGCATGCATATGCAACTACGATACAATGCAATGCAAAGCTGAAAATGACCTACCTAATTACCTTGGGAATGAAGCCCATCAAGTCTTGTCTATGCAGGGTCAGAGGATAGACCCATCAACAAGTAATGGTATCTTCCTCCCATCCATGATAGATAGATAATAAGCACTTTTCTGGACTTCTTCCTGACAATGTAAGGGCCAAGCCATAGAAATTCACTCTTCTTGTCATACTTTGGCTTTCCCTTCCTTTTATCCCTACAAGGCTCCCTTCATCAAATTCAACATATGGTACATATTCAATGTAAGGTTGTGTGGGAGAGTATGCTTTGACCATATCTTTGATAGTTTTTTCACGTTCTTGATCCCTCATATCTACATCCTTCTTGAGAATTTTGACAAACCCTAGGTCATTTTCATGATATCTCGCAAGTCTTTCCTTATACTTATCTGTCTTGGGAAACAAAGTGTCTATGTAGTCCTCTTGGGCGAAAGGAAGAGTTTTCCAATCATGAGTAACATCATTGGTTGGTTATTGATAACTAACACCAAACTCATCATCGTTGTAACTATATGGTTCATTAATGTTGAGTGCATGTTTCTCAAAAACCGGTTGACTATATAAAATATAAAAAATCCCATCCCCCATAGGGATATGTGCATGATTCAGGTCCATACTAAGAAAACCTCCAAGAGTTCCATCCCATTTCCTAGAAAAGAGCATGCCCCAAGTGTCAAATACATCAATGACTACTACATCCATCTTGATATTTATGTTTGGAAAGCCACACAAATATACATCTAGTTATTTGATAAGATTACACACCTTCACCCTCCTTGAAACAATGCCACATAAATTTTTGTAAGGCTAAGTAACCTGCAAACCTAATTGCTTCATAACCTTGAATGGAATCATGTTTATTGAGGCACCAAAATCTAGCATGCAATTATTCAAATGAAGACCATTGATCTCTAGAGAAAGATAGAAAAGAGGGTTCTCATCTTCTATATTTGCATGGCACGGGGTGTTTAAAATTATTGGAGGATCTTCAAACTTATCATGTAGCTTCAGAGCTTTCAATACTTATTTCCTAATAGAAGGAATCTTCCACATCCCAATTAAGGGCACCACCATGTTCATGTTTCCCATCATTTTGGTCACATCAATATTGAGTTGAAGATCCTCAATGGTTGGTGTGGGCTGTGAAAACAAATCATGAATAGGTGGTGGAGGAGGTAGAGGCACTATCTTCGGTGTTGGAGGAGGTGCTACAGTCGCTTTATTTTTCCTAGAGTATGTCAAAATCTCTTTTTTAATCAGCCTCTCCTTTGAAGCTTCATCCATTTCATTCAGTATTTCCAATATAGCTTGTCTAATTGCATGCTTCTTAACTTATTCAAGTTGTTCTTCTGTGATGTCAATGTATTCCTTAGACTTAGTTGTATAAACTGTATCGATGAAATTCAACATGGCAACGAAATCTAGATATTATTCTTCCTTTTTTCTTGGATACTCAGCTTCCCATTGGGGTTCTTCACAAGGAAAACACCATGGTGATCCTTCCATGTTGACCATCCCAATGGGAGTCAAGGTATCAGGTGATTTTTTGTTTCTTGTTGTGGCTTCGGCTTCCAACTTGTGTTTTCTTTCTATTATTTGGTAAAATGAGAAGAATGTTGCCTCTCTAAATTCGTCAACCTATTCATGATTCGATTTTGTCTCTAGATAAATTGGGCATCCATATAACCAAACTTTCGAGCCAAAAGTGTGACATGATCATGTTCATTGTTGGTCAACATCTTCGTCTTTGGTTCTGCTCTGCCATGAGGAAACTGAAAAGGCTCAATCTTGGAGCTAATGAGATGTTATTCAATCTATAGTGTATACTCTTTGGCCTTTATTAAACTATCAGGAATATTTTCCTTCATGCTAAAACCAAACTGTTGTAATGGTCCTATTATCGCATAGTTTGTAGCTAGGTCAAGTAGCTATGAAGTAAAAGGCCAAACTGGCGTAACAAGAACCTATCCCACCCAATGTCACCACGATGGGGAGGTTCTTTCTCTTTAGGGAGGTTAGGCCCAGGGGAGACGTCCCCGGTAACCTGGAGTTTTGAAGAGGCAAAGGTTTAAAGGTCAAAGTAAAGATCCCCCTTCACAGGTCACCACCAAAACAGACAGTCTCGGCTAAACAACCAATAATGAAGTGTAGTCCCAAAGAAGAACACCTGCCCAGAACAAAGCAAACCAATATATATATATATATTTATATATATATATGCAAGCTATGATTCAATGGGTTAGTACTACATAAGACTATCTGATATCAATATAAGCAATTATAACAATAAATATTGGCGAAGTCGATGTTTTTTAATGCAACAATGAACTAATATTACTTCACCAATAAATATCAAGATGGTGTAGCAATCAATGTATCCAATCAATCCTCATTGAATAAATGCATCAAACCATCATTCAATTGCTTAATAAATGAAAATTGTTGCATCAAGATGAAATAACCAAAGGTGACGTCAGCCTTTTAGGGTTAGTAGTTAGTTAGGGTTTCAATTTATAAGAGGTTTTGAGAATTGTTTAATCACTTTCACTTCAACGTTGGAGGCTCAAGATCAGTGCCTAAGGGTTATGGAGTCAAAAAGATGAAGGATGCACAAGTTGAAGGGGATGCGATTAAAAGGACAAGAGGGAAATGTTTCAAGGTGCTACTAAAGTAGGGCCTTAAAGACAGAACCCTAGGGGAGAGAGGCTCACTCCGGTGTTTCTTAAGCAAGGCCTCATGCTCTCTCCTCCTTCCTAGAAAACAACTAGCTCAATGAAAAGAAAAATCAAGATGAGAGAGTTTAAAGAGGGAGAGTGTTGCTAAGGCAAGGCTCTTTCATTAAACCCTAAAAGAAAATGACCCTTGGTGTAGATAACCTAGGCCTGGAACATCCTCTGCCTCTTGAAGTTCAAAGGTATGGCTAGCTTAAGGAAAGAAGAAAGAAAGAGTGTAGCAATGGCTAGGCTCTCTTCTTCTTCTTCAATGGCTAAAAGGTTTTTCTATCAGGGGACATGAGACAATGATCTACTTGTGTGTTTGTCCCCTAGGGTTTTGATTCAACGATATTTATAAATAGATGAAAGAAATTAAACTACAACCATTCAATCAAGAAGTTTTGCAGAAAAATACTTACAAATCATCAAGAAAATAGCATGCAAACCCTAGTTGTAAACCTTCCTTCAAGAAAAACACCATAGAATGCCAAAATTCTCCTCCTTAAACAAGTGTGCCTTCCTCAAATCAGCCAATAACCCTAATAGGGCGCAAAAATCAGACCTCACTAGGAGAGGGAGTGATGTGTTATGTCAAAATGAGAGTGAAAACCCTCAATATATAGTGTATCAATGACCTTAATTAATTTTAGGTCATAAAAAATGGCCGACAAGACCAAAATATTGTTTTTACATTAAATTGTCAAACTAAAACCCTAAATGAGTTGTAATAAAGGTAAAAGCCCCTTCAAGGGAGGCACTAGCCCCTTTTAGGGCAGATGAGACATCCAGGAGAAAAACGTTAGCCCCCCAGGGGCCTCTCCAACATGCCACACGTGCCACTACTGCCCAGTCTACCTCCAAGAATGACCATGAAGTTGGATGATGTCATGATAAGGATGGGGACACTCTAAGCCTTCCAAGGCCAACATTCTACTAAAAAGGGGTCATTCCCCCTAGGCCGAGCTCTGCCAAAGTGCCTCTGGTGAAACATTCTCTTCTTCTCTGATGCAAAACCTCAGTCAAATACTGTCCTGTCTCTACCCCTCTGATGGGGTCTCAAAAACCATCTGATGGGCTCTTCAGCCCCATGAAGGTCCAAACTAATCATCTCCCCATGTGTACCAATCCAAATGGTACCTGTCCATCGAGCATGGTCCTGCACATCAAAAACTACTCCCTCCATGGGCTCATTAGTCACATGGATCATAGCAATGTCAATCACATTTCATCATTAATATTATCAAACATATGCATCATTCA
>JASDQU010198990.1:751-12216 GCA_032191745.1 Picea mariana
TCTGGAAGCATCTGCAAACTGGAGCATTCGGACAGGTCAATATGTGGGAGATTCGTTAAGTTTCCAAACGAATCTGGAAGCATCTGCAAACTGGAGCACCCACCCAGGTAAATGTCTCGGAGATTCGTTAAGTTTCCAAACGAATCTGGAAGCATCTGCAAACTGGAGCACCCGCCCAGGTAAATGTCTCGGAGATTCGTTAAGTTTTCAAACGAATCTGGAAGCATCTGCAAACTGGAGCACCCGCCCAGGTAAATGTCTTGGATATTCGCTAAGTTTTCAAACGAATCTGGAAGCATCTGCAAACTGGAGCATTCGGACAGGTCAATATGTGGCAGAGTCGTTAAGTTTCCCAACGAATCTGGAAGCATCTGCAAACTGGAGCATTCGGACAGGTCAATATGTGGCAGATTCGTTAAGTTTCCCAACGAATCTGGAAGCATCTGCAAACTGGAGCACCCGTACAGGGAAATGTCTCGGAGATTCGTTAAGTTTCCAAACGAATATGGAAGCATCTGCAAACTGGAGCACCCGCCCAGGTAAATGTCTCGGAGATTCGTTAAGTTTCCAAACGAATCTGGAAGCATCTGCAAACTGGAGCATTCGGACAGGTCAATATGTGGCAGATTCGTTAAGTTTCCAAACGAATCTGGAAGCATCTTCAGACTAGAGCACTTGGACAGGTCAATATCTGTGAGATTCGTTAAGTTTCCAAACGAATCAGGAAGCATCTGCAAACTGGAGCACTCAGACAGGTCAATAATGTTCAAATTGACTAATTTCTCAATGGGATCTGGAAGCATCTGCAAACTGGAGCACTCGGACAGGTTAATAAAGTCCAAATTGACTAATTTCCCAATGGAATCTGGAAGCATCTTTAGACTAGAGCACTTGGACAGTTCAATAAGTTGGAGATTCGTTAAGTTTCCAAACGAATCTGGAAGCATCTGCAAACTGGAGCACTCAGACAGGTCAATAGTGTTCAAAGTGACTAATTTCCCAATGGAATGTGGAAGCATCTTTAGACTAGAGCACTTGGTCAGGCCAATATATTCGAGATTCGTTAAGTTCCCAAACGAATCTGGAAGCATCTGCAAACTGGAGCACTCGGACAGGCCAATAGAGACCAAATTGACTAATTTCCCAATGGAATCTGGAAGCATCTTTAGACTAGAGCACTTGGACAGGACAATAAATTTGAGATTCGTTAAGTTTCCAAACGAATCCGGAAGCATCAGCAAACTCGAGCAGTTGGACTGCTTAATAGAGATCAAATTGACTAATTTCCCAATGGAATCTGGAAGCATCTTTAGACTAGAGCACTTGTTCAGGCCAATATATTCGAGATTCGTTAAGTTTCCAAACGAATCTGGAAGCATATGCAAACTGGAGCACTCGGACAGGTCAATATAGTTCAATTTGACTAATTTCCCAATGGAATCTGGAAGCATCTTTAGACTAGAGCACTTGTTCAGGTCAATATAGTCGAGATTCGTAAAGTTTCCAAACGAATCAGGAAGCATCTGCAAACTGGAGCACTCAGACAGGTCAATATTGTTCAAATTGACTAATTTCTCAATGGGATCTGGAAGCATCTGCAAACTGGAGCACTTGATCAGGTTAATATCTTTGAGATTCGTTAAGTTTCCAAACGAATCTGGAAGCATCTGCAAACTGGAGCACTTGGACAGGTCAATAGAGTACATCTGGACTAATTTCCCAATTGAATCTGGAAGCCTCTGCAAACTGGAGCACTCAGACAGGTCAATAAAGTTCATCTGGACTAATTTCCCAATGGAATCTGGAAGCATCTTTAGACTAGAGCAATTGAACAACTCAATATCACGGAGGTTCTTTAGGTCCCCAAACGAATGAGGAAGCATCTGCAAACTCGAGCACTCGGACAGGTTAATAGAGTTCAAATTGACTAATTTCCCAATGGAATCTGGAAGCATCTTCAGACTAGAGCACTTGGACAGGTTAATTTTGAAGAGATCAGTTAAATTTCCAAACGAATCAGGAAGCATCTGCAAACTAGAGCACTCGGACAGGTTAATAGAGTTCAAATTGACTAATTTCCCAATGGAATCTGGAAGCATCTTTAGACTAGAGCACTTGGACAGGTTAATTTTGAAGAGATCAGTTAAATTTCCAAAGGAATCAGGAAGCATCTGCAAACTAGAGCACTCGGACAGATTAATTTCGAAGAGATTCGTTAAGTTTCCAAACGTATCTGGAAGCATCTGCAAACTGGAGCAATTGCACAGGTTAATATCTGTCAGGTTAATTAAGTTACCAAGGGAATATGGAAGCTTGTGCAAATTGGAGAAATTTAAGGTAATATTTTGGAGGTTCGTTAAGTTCCAGAAGGAATCTGGCAAGGTAAGACATTGGAAGTTCGTTAAGCTCCCAAAGGAATCTGGCAAGGACTCCATTTCAGAACATGTCCTTGAGTTCTCAAAAGAATTTGTCTCGGGGGGCCGCCAATATCGAGAGGAGCCTAATTCCAAGTGTTTCAACGACTGCAGATGGCAGAGTTCATCAAGGAAAGTTACGTCGAGGCCATCCCAGACCACGGTAAGTTTTTCGAGATGCTTCATCTTCCCAATTGACTTTGGAATCTTCACTTGGTCAGCCTTAATATACAATTCCCTCAACTGCTCCGGTGCCTGCAATATTTACATTTTCAAAGTGGATTTGACCCTAGTATGCTAACAACACTAAAGATCAAAGCAATTAAAAAAAAAACATTGACAAGAAATTACATGACTACCTGAGATTCATCCAGCCACAATGTTTCCTATCCGAAGTTTCTCTCTATTTTTAAAACTCTTAAATTATTTAGTGGCATCAAAAAAATAAAAACATTATGTCAAGAAATTACATGACTACCTGAGATTCATCCACGCATAGTGTTTCCAATTTGCGCCCCTCTATTCGTAAAACTCTTAAATTCTTTAGTGGAATCCAAGAAGGTAGGCAGGAGTACGGAAAGTCAACCCAGCAGAGCCATATTAGTGACATAGCAACGCTGAATATGCTTTCCATGAATTCGCTTTCCACGAAATAACCTTCAGCTCTAAGCAGCTGCAACCCCCTCACATAATTTGTGAAACGACTGCCTGCGAACTCCTCAAGGGTTTTGAACGATGATTGAGCCCTTTCGCAGCCCTGTGAGTGAACCGTGCTAATTCCGCGTACCTATTTTTTTTTCTCAGATATGTTAGAATCAAGATCCTTGCAAAGTTTAAGAATTCAAAACATAACAGACAATTTTGACAAAAACACTATTTTGAATGTCCGTCTAAAGCTTCAAAATACATACGAGTGATTTGTCGGACAGATAACGAAGGTCGTGGATTGGGCACGAAAGGCGAAGTGTCCATTCCGGAGGTTCATTCTCCGCAATATGTCTGCCCAGGTCTCTCAGGTGGTCGTGCATTCTTATACAGTTTTTATCGTCTACTTCCACCAGACATCTCCTTTCTAGGTTCCCAAGACAGAGCCATCCTCCCCACTCCGTTCCGTCCCATATTCTTATGGCGGTATCGCTGTCTTCTCCTATAAAGAAACAGGCAATATCTAAGAATATGTGCTTCTCTTCTTCATCGAGACCGTCATAGCTAATCCGAAGTCTGCTTCGGATATCCTTGTGAAGTGTTTTGGATAATTTGCGGAATTGGGCTGTTGCATAGTTCAAATCTTTTCCACGAAGAAGAGCTCCAAGCACTTTAAGGGATAATGGCAATCCAGCGCATGCATCCACAAACTCTTCAACCACTTGTTCAAATTCTGTAAGAGGATATGGCTGGCCGAACGCATGCCGGCAGAATAGCTCTAGGGAGTGATCTCGGTGGAGTCCTCTTAGCTTGAAAATAGAAGACTCTAAAATCCCGGAACTTGTAAGAACATCCATATTGCGAGATGTGACTAGAATTAAGCTATCTTGGTGAAGCACTTCTTTCACCGGTAAAAGTAATGCTTCCACCTGCTGAACATGATCCACATCATCTAAAATTAGAAAAGCATGACAAGATGAAAGATTCCTTTTGAGCTTCTCTATACCATCATCAGTGCTGACTATGTCTATTTGTTTTTTCGATGGAACCAAGCCCCGAAGAATCATACTCTGCATGGATTTTAAAGAGTTTCTCGCTACATTTTCTCGCACATCAAATAGAAAGCAAGATTGCTTGTAATTTGATCTCCGACTGTTAAAGATCTTTTTTGCTAGGGTAGTTTTGCCAGCACCGCCAAGCCCAACAATTGCTATAACTCTAGTCTCCCTGCTTTGATGCTCCAGTAACACTGCCCCTTCAAATTCTTTAACTTTCTCATCCAAACCCGTGGGATATCTACACACATGTAGTGGTCTTTTTACTTTTTTCAACACTCCTTCCACGACATGTTCAAGGAGCTGCTGCTCATCGCTGAAGTAAGAGGGAGAATTGGAGCTTAAGTCAGAAATGCCTACAATATAAACTGTCTATCAATCCAACAAGTTAAAAGGTAAGACTAAGAGGGAGAGTTGGATTACTCACCCGTTACATGTCTCCATGTCGAAACCTTTTATTTCTGCAACATCAAAAAGAGCCTTCCTCCATTTTTGGATAGTGTTGGAGTCGTATCGAGGTTGAGAATCGGATGTTCTCTTCCTCTCGAGCGTTTTCAGGGCTTGACCATACACTCCAGTTTCGCCCTGCGTTCCCCATCGAAGATCTGAAGGTTTAACACCGTAGAAGACTGGAAGAATAGTTGACCTCGACTCGAACATGAGCACGAGCTCATCGAGACACCAATTTGAGTGCGCATATCGTGGAGAGAAAATAGCGATATGCACCGAGGCTGTTCGAATGGCACTCTGGATTTGAGGAGTTATGGTCTCTCCATCTTGCAATTCATTAACGTCCAGAAATACTCGCAATCCTTCGTTGACAAGGCGGTCGTAGAGATATTTCGCGAGGGTTTTCTTGCAATCCGGACCCCGGTGATTAATAAAGACATCAAAGGCACCGTTGTTGCTGCTGTTTCCATATGAGGTGGAAGCCATGGAATACAGAGTAAGATCAATATTCTCCTCCTCGTCTGGCTGATCTCTCAAGTGGCAAAGTGGCTGGGTAATCGTCTGAGAGTATATAGAGAACGAAATAGGCGTGTGAAGTGCGTTTGATATTTCTGTCATCCACATAAGTCAATACCATTTCTTGGTTAATATTATTTATTAAAACACGAGTACCCTTACTTCTCGCCTAAATAGAGATGTCACATCAACGCATTTCTTGGAAAATAATTGGAATGGGAGAACGTTTAGCATACGTCTAAAATGTAAAATATATGGGAGGAAACATAATTTTATAAAAAAGGTATTTTATAATAAATGGAAGTGGAGAAGAGACAAACACGGATGGATATGAATTAAAATATATGGGAGGAAACGTAATTTTATAAAAAAAAATGTATTTTATAATAAATGGAAGTGGAGAAGATACAAACAAGGATGGATATGAATTAAAATATATGGGGGGAAACATAATTTTATAAAAAAAGTACTTTATAATAAATGGAACTGGAGAAGAGACAAAGACGGATGGATATGAATGCTTCTCTTGATTGAACATTTTATGGGTTCAGTCGTGGAAAACACGGTGATCAACCCGTCCTTTACAATAATGCATCAGAATTAGGGTCCACAATTTCCCTTTACAATAATGCATGAATATGTAATTAGGGTTCATATTTAATCAATAATGCATGAACATGGAATTAGGTTTCATATTTATTCAAAAAAGTGGGGATCGTGTTCTTGAAAGTCAATAGTCTTTGTCGATTGTCATTTTGTTGGTTTCTGTTTGGCAGAGCATCTTGTCCTTTGTTTTTCTTAGAGCATTTCGTACCTTTACAACAATGCATGAACATGGAATTAGGGTTGGGTTCACATTTTACGTGGTTTTTTTATATTGATAAAATATTCATTATTACAACTAAGGTGTGTGTTTTATAAGGGAGAGGGCAAGAGGGGGTGAGGGCGAATGCAACCAGGGCATGCAGACTTGTGGAGCGGTGCGGTGGAAGCAGGGTGTATGTGGGTCAGGTGGTGGTGGAGGAGGGGTGTTTTTTCCTGAGTGTCTGCGGTGTGTCAATGCTCGGCGGAAGGTGGAGTTTCGGAACTCCGGTTTCAGGGTCGAACTCTTTCTCTACATTTTCCATATGTTGTTTCAATCTCAGCCATTACTCCACCTGCGTGGCGTCTTTGGTGCTTTGATGGAGGCTTCCAGGGTTTTGTTGAATTGGGGGTTTTGTCCTCTCTTTGGTTTATTTGGTCTCTCTTAACCTTTTCCGCCTTTGCTAAAAGAGGTTTTGAACCAGAGCTTTGAGGTCTACACTAGGGGCGTGTGGTTTATTGTTTAACATTTTGAGGTCCTTTGGGGGCGTGCAATGTTGGATAATCACTTAGAGGTCCTTTCTGGGCATGCGACATCTGGTTCAGTTTCTTTTCTGCGTTTTGTTTGGGGTTTTTACCTCTGTTTTGTTTCTCATTTTATAGCCTACGTGCTTGTAATGTTAGTATTATTTATGAGCATGGTCTATGGATTAGTTCTGCTATGATCATCTGTTATGGTCTTGAAGATGTAAAAAAAATTATATTTTCAGTAATATAATTTGAGCGAATTTTCTATTGGAAAAAAGGGAGAGGTTCCTCCGAAGGTTTATTCGTAAAGCCATATGTTTCACCCACTCCCACGCTTCCATGCCTTCTGCATCTCTGCGCTTTTTTTTTAATCAATTCTTGTCCCTATTCATTTGCCACTGATTTGCTGCGTCCTCCCATGGAGTTTGAGTTTAATGCTTAGGCTCCGACGATCTATCTTCAAAATCCAATGCCTTAGATGTCTTCTTTAATTCAAATGCTCCAGAAAATGGACTCACTCTGGCCATAGATGCTCCAAAGAACCTAAATCTCCTTTGGTCGTCTTCTTCATAATGGGCATCTTCTGCTTATTTTTCACACCTTCCTTCCTATTTTTCATGCTTTTCTTCTTCTGCTCAGATTTCACACTTTCCTTGGGAATGGAAAATTCCTCAGTAATACTATCAATTTTTTCTCTTAAGCTTCTTTTGAACTCGAGAAAAAATATGGACTATCTGATCCTTAGAGTTGCCCGTGATTGCATTCTTGTTATTGAGTTTTGTTAACTTATTTTCTAAATGATCTACACTAGAAACAACCACATTAATAAAGTGATTGATATAAGCAATCATTTTCTACCTTTGCAAACTAAACCACATTAATAAAGTGGTTGATATAAGCAATCATTTTCCACCTTTGCAAACTAATGTCACAGTTCTACTATATTAATCACTCTATTAGTATGGTTATTGTTTGTTTAATGATATTATGATATTATACATATAACACGTTTTTTGGGCTGAATACATTCATCTCTATAAAAAACTTTAATTTTAATTTCAAATAAAAAGATATTATATATTTTAAAATCTATTTACATATATGTAATAAATTCATAAAAACAAATAATCTAAAAGTAATCTATTTAATAATTATGTAACATGTAATCTATTCATATCCTTATGTTTATATAGCTTAAATATATCTTAATCAGAGGCTCCTCCTCTGTGTGCTTTCTCTTTAATATTTTATTATTCCTATAATAATATTTATAATAATATCCCCCGGATGGGGTGCTTTCAAGTTCAACAGGTGGATAGACTACGGGGAGGCCACCTGGCCAGGCGGCTAGCCACCTAGAGCCCGATCAGTCCTGCCCCCCCACTTCCTTCACCTCATGGATTTAAATCATCTATCGTCACTCTCCAAACTTTAGTCGCAACCAGCCTGCCGCACAATTTGGAAGCTCTGCAGCGTGGGAGTTTTCATGGTGTCGTGCCGGATGCCTCCTCAATCACATCCGCTCCTCCACACTAGCCTTCCTAAAGACGAGCTCGAGCGCACTGAACCTCATTCGCCCCCTCACCACTTCCATGACCAACTCTCCTTGGTTCTTATTCTCTCCAGGCTCTTGCCTCTTCTCTGGTGCGACCTACACTCGGATACGAAAACTCCAGGCTTGTGCTTTTCCTCTCAAAGTCTGTTGATCCTTTGTGTATTATGTCCAAGGTCGCCGCCTGATACCTCCATGCCCTGCCTTAGAGGCAAGGCCAAGAGAGGAGCCGCCTAGTATGCAACCCAGGGAAGAGTCGTCCACCCATGACCCTCCCCCTGAATCCGATAGCTTCCCCCCCCTTGGTCCCTATCGCTACTCCTATCCCCACACAACCACTGCGTGAGACCACCCCTGACCTCTCCCCACTCTCGAACCCCTACGCCTGCAGAGTTGAGTGGTTTGATACCCTCGACAACTCGTTGGGTTTCGCACCTCCTCCCCCCTCCCCTCCTCGTCGGCCTCCACCTCCTCCCTCTCAAAGTCTGTTGATCCTTTGTGTATTATGTCCAAGGTCGCCGCCTGATACCTCCATGCCCTGCCTTAGAGGCAAGGCCAAGAGAGGAGCCGCCTAGTATGCAACCCAGNGTCCCTATCGCTACTCCTATCCCCGCACAACCACTGCGTGAGACCACCCCTGACCTCTCCCCACTCTCGAACCCCTACGCCTGCAGAGTTGAGTGGTTTGATACCCTCGACAACTCGTTGGGTTTCGCACCTCCTCCCCCCTCCCCTCCTCGTCGGCCTCCACCTCCTCCTTCTCCCATTCGTCACACCCCCATCACCTCTGCTCTCATTTTTTCTCCTTCCTCCTCTTCTGACTCTCCGTTGTCCCACCCTCTCCACCTAGTTTGTGATAGGTACGAAGATCGAGCAATGATCATGGACACATTGAGCGACCTCAAAAGGGGCCTGGGGGAGGTCAAGTCAATTGTTTTTTATTTGCAGAGTAAGGATGCAAAATGTTGGAGCCATGTGGGCATTTTAATGTCCTTCCTTCAAGACCTCTGGTAAGCTATCGCGAACCGCGACAGGGGAAAATTACAGGAGCATCAGGTCTACGCTGGGCCACGACTCGGTCCAGGTTTCTAAGTCATCTCCTGTTTCAGGTTTCTATCTACTTTCATTCCCCGACAACCATGAGAGGTTGGCCTGCGTTTTTTTGTATGTTTAAGTCTAGCAATCAACACTTCACCCTGCGTGGCATAGTAGTCTCTTTTTGCATATTACACTCTTATCTTTTGGACAAGTGGCAGCAGTGGTTTCCCAGAAGGGCACCGCTGCCATGCATGTTTAGGAACTACAGACAATTATAACTTTTTTGATAGGATTCAATACAAAATCTAACTTACAAAAAAACAAAATATTTATAATAATATTTTTTGAAAAAGAGAGTGAATTGTTACCGAGTGAAAGAGAGTGAATTAATACCCATGGTGAAAGGAATTTAATGCATTTAACATAATGTTAACTTGCAACAAGTAGAGAAGATTGTGACATCTTCTCCTATTATGTGGAAATAGATTGTCCAAAAGTAAACAAATTCCTAATACCTCCTCTACTTTGATCAAATAATCGAGTAAGCTAATAATGTTCTTTATCTGAGCTATAGCATTTATCGTATTTAATGAGTAAGGATTTGATTTGTTTGAAATATTTGAAATCATCTTGATTTGATTGGTGTATCACTCACAACTCTCCAATATGAATCATAAAATTACTTGTTTGTTTTCGTTGATTTAGCATTTAAATCGTTCATAAAATACATCAATAAAGAAGTAATCTTTTATGCATGTCTCTTGAGTCGGAGCACAATATCTTTGCAAAACACAAACATGTGTTGGGAATAGTAATTACAAGTCAGTGAGATTTACGTCTCAACCGATTTGTTAGTCAGTCAATTTGTTAGTAGATCTATCAGTCAGCGAAATAGCCAGTCAATCAGACTGTCATTCAGTCTACAAATACAAACTCGCACGTTTACACAAGATCAATTTTATCAGTCGGCAAGCAGGGGAGTTAAATTAATGGAGCTGATATTATCTTTCTTGAGTCCAGTTAAGTAGATGAAGAGTCACTCGAATTTATTGTGCCTTTGATGTTGAGTCGGTTTTACTTCTACAGGAAGTCTCAGTCATAGTCTTTATATGTCCGAGTCTTTAGTTAGTCGAAAACACATGCAAAGAGGTAGAAAGCATAGAGTCTGGAAGAAGAGAAAAACAAAAGAAGTTGATGAATCAAAGAAGTCTGAGCACAAACTCTGTGTCTGTGAAGTCAGCAGAATAAGTTGTTGGATTTGAAGCTCATTGTACTCAGTAACCGCGCATAGTGCGTCGAAACTCTTAATATATATCAGTATTTTATGTGTTGTCAATTTAACGTGTAAATTTGAGCTTCTGTTGTGTTTATGTATTTATGTATTAAAGATTAACACATAGCAGAAGAAATTGTTACTTTAAGTACTTTATCACAGCGCGCAGAAATTCTAGTAGGTTTCCCATCGTGCGATACGTCCTGAGTGTTCAGCGACAAAGTTTGTGGCACACAGTATTTGAAATTGCGCTGTGCAAAATAGTTTGTGCATTGTAAATCTTAGATATGGTATTAGAGAAGGTTGATCAAAAGAAAGTTTGATCAAGAGAAGGTTCTATCAGAGCAAGTTTATCAGAGCATCAACTCTGTTGGAAAGTGAAATATGGCTTCTACCTCAAATATGCAACCTCCCACTTTTACAAGAAAGAATTATGAGATGTGGTCCTTAACCATGAAGGCGTTGTTTCGAGGTCAAGATGTATGGGAGATAGTTGAAAATGGTTATGTGGAACTAGTAGATCGGACAACACACAATTCCCTCACACACGCTGAGAAGGATGTCTTGAAATATCAAAGAAAGAAGGATGGAAAGGCGATGTTTTACATACATCAAGCCATGCATGAGAGAATACTCCCAAGAGTTGCATAAGCAAAGCAAATCAAGGAAGCACATGACATATTACAAACCTCTTATCAAGGTATGGACAAAGTCAAAACTTCAAAACTACAAATTCTTAAAAGAGATTTTGAAACTCTGTCAAAAAAATACATATTCAGTAGATTCTTTTTACACCCATGTCATTGGACTCATAAATTAGAATAAGTCTTATGGAGAAATAATAGAAGACAGAATTTTTTTTGAAAAGGTACTTAGGAGTCTCTGTGGATTTTCACTATGTTGATTTCTGCTTTACATAAAGGGCAGAGGATCTTGTCCTTTTCCCTTCCTGTCATCGGCAGAGCTTCTCGTCCTTTACAATAATGCATTAACATGGAATTAGGGTTCATATTTATTCAAAAAAGTGGGGACAGTGTTCTTGAAAATCAATAGTCTTTGTCAACTGTCACTTCGTTGGTTTCTTCTTTACATAGACGACAAAGCATCTTGTCCTTCATTGGTTTGATACAAGCGGGGAACGTGGTAAGTGCCACTTGTTGAAAGTCAATAGTCTTTGTCGAGAGTCATAAAGC
>JASDQU010198991.1:4088-14963 GCA_032191745.1 Picea mariana
CCACTAGCATTGAGGAAGAGCTACATGTCTATAATCTTGTGTATCAGGTCAACTACATGATTAGAGGTATGATTATGTGTTAGTTTTTATTCTTATGCTTATGTTTTTTTGGTACATGATTGAGGCATATCATGGTAATGATTGTGGATGGTGCACCTTGATGATGGTATGATACATTGTTAGAGGCACATCTTGGATACTTGGGATATGGTATGGTATAGGTTCTAGTACTTGGTATGGTACATGGTTGATACATGGTAGGGTACATGTTGATGTACATTGTTAATGTATAGGTATGGTACAAGTTCCGGTTGATGGTTAATGTACATGGTTTGGTGATCGTTTTGGTATCCATGTGAGTGGATCTGTGTACAATTGGTTGATGATGGTATATCAATGACAAAGATAGTGAGATGTTGGATGATTGGTTGATCATCAATGATATGTTGATGTGACAATGGTAGTCACAGGTTGATGTGACAGTGGTAGTCATAGGTTGATGTGACCGTGATAGTGACAGGTTGGTTGATGTGATTGTGACAGTGATAGGTTGGTTGATGTATTGGTGACATTGGCAGTGACAATATCAATGGTAGTGACTGTGAGTCTACACTTATATTTCAGGGTGGTAGGATGATTCAAGGAAAGGGGGTTCTAGCCTCCTTTCGATTGGTGTCAGAGAACTCAGGGAGTTGTAGCTTCCTTCAGGTTGGTTCCTGTAAACAAGGGGGTCGTAGCCTCCTTTCGGTTGGTGTCAGAGAACTCAGGGAGTTGGATATTATTTCAGGATGTTGCCTGTAAATCAGGGATTTGGTGCCTCCGTCCAGTTGGTGCTGAATAATTTGGAAGTTGGTGCTTCCTATGAATGTATTCTTGATATATATAAGAAAGCATTTCATGGTTTTCTCCCATATGGGTTTCCACATAAATTCTAGTGTATTGTGTATCTGATGTGATCTTGTTTATTTGTACTGCTCATGGTTATATTATCATTATATATTGTATGCAATAATAAATGATATACTATTGATAAAGTTGAATTTTGAATGTTGTGATTGAAAGTGGTAAAAAGTGATCATACTGATTCACCCCCCCCTTCTAAGTATTCCAACACGATTGAATCTGTATCTTCAATTTCTTTTTCTTCAATGTAATCTCCGACAATTCTTTCAAACCACTCATTCATATTTTATCTTTCTCCATTTATTATTGTTTGCATCAATTCTTCATATGGATTGAGTTTGTGCATTGGGTGTTTGATTGAGATATTGGAACGATGCTTCTGGAATAACTTCCAAGAATCATTTGTGTGTTTCTAAGAAGAAATGTGTAAGCACTTCTGCGATCGTCAGTCGATTCCTTCTTAAGTAATTTTTGATATAATCATTAATTTTTTGCTCCCGCCATTCGTGTATTTCTTCTGACTTTAACATCTATGTGCCTTTTGTTTTATACATGCCCTAGTTCAGAACTACTGGCAATGAAACCAATGTTGTAGTATGAGGGAAAGTATAAGAGGACACAAGTAACTGAAGAACCATCAAATTCACTTTATTATGTGGATAAAACAATCTCTCTCTCTCTCTCTCTCTCTCACACACACACACACACACACACACACACACACATGCATGTCATATAGTTACTAGTCGGTTACAGTTCTCAGCTACCAGGTCGGTCGACTCTAACTGTTTGTTTGACCGACCCTCTATCTGACTTCTATAGTCGACTTGATTGGTCGACTAACGGGTCTAGTCGATAGAGCCGACTAGCCCATACAACACCCCTCTTGCCCATGAAATGTCTTCCCTATATAAATTGGTAGAGGAGGGTAGGGGATGCTTCTAGATCTCTAGAGATAATATAGTTCCCAAGCTCATATCATGAGATAAACAAATCACCTAGTGTTGATCTCCTTGGAAATCACCAAATCTAGAAGGCTAGGGGAAATCACATTGAAATTTTGGTCAGAGGAAAAAGTGTAAAGGAAGAAATCCTTGTTGAAATCAAGACTACATAAAATATGGGCTTTAAAGATATTGATCTTAATTTTCTCAAAGGCTTCATTTTATTCTTTATTCCATTTAAATTCAACATCTTTGTGAATAATTTTTGCAAGGGTTTAATTGTTTCAACAAAATCAATTATGAATTTCCTAATCAAGTTGATCTTCCCAAAGAAGGATTGCATGGTTTTCTTATTGTGTGGGAAAGGTAGCTATGAAAACACTTTTACCCACTCTAGATCAATAGTTATGTCATCCCTTGATATAATGTGACACAAAAGTTTCCCTTAATAGGGAAATTTTGTATTTTCTACATCTTTCAAAAATATTTGTGAGATGAAAAATGCCATCTGATATGTTTTTGGAATACACAATTACATCATCTAGATATAACATGACATATTTGTTTGTTAGCCCCCTAAAATCATTATCTATAGCTCATTGAAAAGTGGCATTGCATTAATTAATCCAAAAGGCATGTGTTTGTATGCAAAGGTACCCTACTTTGTACAAACAATAGTTTTTAGTCGATCCTCTTCTGAAACAAAAACCTAATTATAGCCCGAGAAACCATCTAAAAGTGAGAACATCTCATATCCAAAGACTATTTGAAGGAGCTATTCCATGATAGGAATGGGATAATTATCCTTTTTAGAGGATTTATTCAAATTCTAAAAGTCCACACAAATATGAATCTCACCTATCTTTTTCCTTACTGGCACCAGGTTTTCCATCCACGTAGAATGCCTTGCCTGGAAGATAATTTTGGCATCTAACAATTTATTAATTTCTTTTTGAATTAGAGGTTCGAGTGAGGGGTGAAACTTTTGTAATTTGTGTTGAAATGGTTTAACATTATTCTTGAGGGGTATTTTGTGTTGTATGATTCTTTCACCATAAGTTTTAAGATCCTGATAAGACCATGAAAAAATGTCTTGGTATTCTTTAAACATCTTAAGATAAGATATTATTTCATCTACAAATATTGACTTTCTAGTATTGATGTTCCTAAGGTTTTCAATGATTCCTAGATTATTACTTCGTAACCTAAAGTAGAGCTACCAATTTTGAAATTTAATGGACCTTTGAACTTATCTTGCAAGTCAAACAAATTTTCAAGGTTGATTACCCCGTTGGGCATGGTATGTGATTTAGGTTTCATAGTTGTTATATCATATTTATCTTTTGAACCATCAAACTCTTGTTTAGTTAGAACCGACTGAAATTCATCATCATCAATGGAAAGATCCCTAAAATTTTCTTCATTAGTCAGAAATTCTATTATTTGTCTATCTCCTTTGAACACCCTCCAATTCATACATTATCAGGGACATAAGGTTTATATAGAATCCTAATAGCAAACCTAGTGGCTTCATAGTCTTGTAATGTGGATAACCTAGAGGTTGTTGTAGCCAGTGAATCAACTAATAGGTTTTGGGACCGTAGGATAGTAGTGGTGTTGAAAGAAAGAAAATTATCTATTAACATGTGGACCTCTTACTCATATTTCCTAATTTGTAGTGAGTTGAAATTAATGGAATTTATGATCTACATGACTATAATTTTAGAATCTATAGAAACCTTGATTTATTTTATATTCAAATCCAAAACCTTTTCCAACCCTTGAACCAAATCTTCATATTCAACAATGTTATTTGTGCAATCAAATTCTAGCCTACAAGACAAGAAACTATGTTTACCATTCGTGTCTACAAAGACACACCCAACCCCAGTTCCTTCTTGATATTTAGATCCATAAAATAATAGTGTCCAAATATCAAGAACATTTTGTATTGTTTTATCCTTTAGATTTTTTTTTTTTATTTCTGTTTTTTATTTAGATTTTATTTTGAAGCACTAGTTGCAAAATATACATTGGGGCTATCATGGATTTCGGATAAAATATCATCCTTCTGAAGAAATAATTATGACTTCTGTGTAAATGATATTTCATATGTCATGGCTATAAAATTTTTGAATTCTAAATCACATGAATAATTCCCTAGGATGGGATATTCATATGAGGAGGGTTCATTTGTTGCCTCCAAATCAGTCACAGTATGTTTCAAATATTTTTCTCTGCCAATCCTAATTTAGGATTTTCATTCTAGGGTAACCATAAGTGATATCAATCCGAGTGAAAACACCCTTGTGATTTATGTGACCAGTCTCAACTGAGTAGAATACCATAGGCCTCAAGGATGTCTACAACAACAATGTCGATGACTTGATGGATCTTTCGATTCGAAGGAATCCTAATTAGAACATATTTCAGTTCTTCAATGACCTTCACTTATTATTTATATAACTGAATGATATGAGTATAACACTTAGTGTATGTAGCATTTAATTTTTTACAGACAAATTAAGGCATGTCATTGAAGGATGCTCCAGAGTCAACTATATAGTTTTGTAGATTATGGTTGAAAATCTCAAAAGTTAGTAGGAAAGGAGGTGTTGATGGCTTGGATTTCTTCTCCATTGAGGTTGTGTTTACTGTTGATATTTAAGGGTCACCTAAATTAGCTTTGCTTATGGTTTGAGAAGGATTTACCATTTTAGCCTTTTCTTCCTTCAAAGATCTAAGCAAAAGAGTCTTCTGTTGAGAGATTTTGTAGAGATGCATCACCGAATATGTTTTCTTTAATTTTCTTCAAATATTCAACCACATTATATTCCATATGCTTAGACTTATGATCTACAAATTTAGGAAAAGTGACAAATGCAGGAGTGGGTTTAACTATAGGTACACATGTCCATAGTTTCTTAAGGGTCTGAGACACAGTGGGATGGGACTTGAAGATAGGGCCTTTACTTCTGGTCTGGACAAAAAAGGTTTCATCTATCATATAATCTTCTCCTATCATTTTTACCCCAAGAATTATGTCCCATAAAACCATGGATATTTCTCTAATATGTTTAGAAAATTCTTCATCCATAGCATCTAATGCTTAGTCATTGGCTTGATCCGTTAGAGAACATCCATCGAGAAAATGATTTTCCAACAATTTCATATCATCTATCCATTGTGGGTAGGTTTTCTCAGAGTGGTTGGCCTGATGATCATTGCAAAAGTGATTTGAAGCTACTTCTCATAAATCAATATTCAAGCTAGCTAGGGGAGGTTCGATAGCCTTAAAAGGAGTAGGTCTCTTAAATAAAGGTCTGAAAGTTATTTGGGAGGATGAACATTCTCCTACATTCCTCTTCATTTCCATTATTTTAGTGGAGAGTTTTTTATTATCCTTTGTAAACTCCCCATATTAGTCGTATCTTTTTCACTGCTTTCAATAGGTTTCTTACCTAGTGGTCTTGAGAACAAAAGGCCTCTTTTTTATTGTGTTGTTTCCTTTCTTCCTAAGGAAATTTGGCTCTCCTTACAACCTTTCATTTCAAATTATATCGACTTTTCTTCTTCAAACTTTGTTTCTAAGGGATCCTTACCATCCCTCTTGACAAACACAGAGATTGTTTTCGAAAGGGAATTAGCATAAAACTCAATCTGTAATTCCTATGCAGGGGTTTTCCATGTTGAAATTTAATTAGGATTGTGGTGAAACGTTGATTTAAATCCTTAAAATTTTCATTGGATCCTATTCTTGAGGTCAATAATTCATCCATTAAACCCCCAGTGGTGGTTTCTTCCCCAAATGTATCTAAGAAAGCTTTCTAAAACTAAGTCCAATTGGTGATGGATCCAACAAGTAAATTAAAATACCAAGTGGAGATTGAGTTCTCAAAAGTGTAAGGGAAACAATGGAAGGCGACGTCAACATGTTGAATATTCATCAACCTAATAGTAAAGATAATTTTTTAATATGATCATTAGGAGATCCGGATGATTCTGGCTCATATTTTGGAAGTAATTTTTCCAGTTGCTTGGGTAAGTTGTGGAGCATACCAGGTAATGCCAAAGCATCCCTATCCAACCAAGTTTGATTGTTATCATTGTTATTATGCTCCATGTTATCAGAGTATTGATATGAACCCTCTAATTCTGGCTTTGATTCTTCTTCTTTAGGTTCTAAATAACCCTGGTTATCAAAATAAATACTTGTTGGAGGAGTCGTTGCAGGGATGATAGGTATATTGGGAATCAAGCCGAAGGGTTGATCAATTTATTGCAAGGATAATTCCACTAGATATTCAATTGTGTGTACTAAAGTATGGTCTAATGTGTACACTACGACTCTTACACCACTCTTCATTCAAGGGAACAATGGGGTTATGGGTAGTGCCCCAATTGGTCTAGCATATCCTTTACTAATTCACCCAAAGGTGTTTACTTCTTTATGAGATATTGTGTATGGAATTTCAAGATGGTATATTGATCTGTATTTATGGGCGGAATGAAATTAAACCACAAATTTCTAATATTAACAGAGAGACACAGTAAAAAATAACATAGATACAGTAAAACTTGACTTTAAATAAATAAGAAATATGTTGAAAACTGTAAAATGCAGACTGAAAACAAGCTTGCGAGAATGGTGGCAACTTATCTCTGAGAAGAGATGCGACAACTATGTTGATTAATAATAATATGAGTACAATGAGGCTTTGAAGTTCTTTTTACAATAAACATGAATGCCTAAACCCTAGACATCCAAAAACCTAACCCTAGGAGATGAAATGCCAAAAGTTATGTGGGCCTCATTCAGGTAAGTTAGTACATCAACTTCTCGGGGTCATAAATTTTGCATACGATCTCCATTTAGGGGGCTCAATTAGAGCCTTTATTTATCATTGGGGTTCTCGATCGCAAAAAAACATCGTTTGGGCCCTCAAAATGGCCCTAAAAGTCCAGGAACCGAAAAACTGCTAAAAATAATAAGTTTCCAAAAAAGTGTTTTGAGCCAATTGAAAAAGGTTGGTGGCCACTGAGATCCTCCTGGATCAATCCTCCTACATTAGGAATCAATGGTCTCCATTACATTGAGTGCCCCCATCAGATGAGGAAATTTCTGTTGAGTTTGGCCCTAGGTGAGCAACTTACCTTGGTGCAGGAACTGCTCTAATTTGACAACCCGATAAAGATGGATCCTTTGCTGATGAGTGCCCTTGTATCCATGATATGATTAGTGGATGATTTTTCCATGCAGTCAAGGTTGAGCTCTGTTGGTGTCAATTGTTTTTTCATCCTTGAGGTGTCCAATAATGGTGGAAAATAAGGCAGAAGGAGGTCCACATTGAACACTAGGTGCAAGCCAAGGAAGGGGGAAGGTTGAGCTCAAATAATTGTCACCCATAGCCTTGGTGATGGTGTAGGGTCCATAATGGAGTGGATGAAGATTCTGATGAGGCCCTGTAAGGCATTATTTTTGCAAGTGCAACCAAACTTTGTCTCCCACCTGAAACTGGTGTGGCACCTGGTGTTGATCATGGCGTTTCTTGTACTTGGCATTCGACTTTTGTAAAATATCATGAAATTGTTGGTGGGTGTGTTGGATACACTCAATGAACCAGGTGGATTTGTCAACTCTCGTTGGATCATGTGACGAGTCTTCCTGGGTGGATGCAAGGGGTAGTGCAACATCCATGGGACCCAATGGTTGAAATACCAACCCCACCTGAAATGGGTTGTGGCCGATTGAGCTATGTATGGATTTGTTGTAGTTGTGTTGAACATAGGGAAGACTCCCATCACAGGTGCAGGGGTGCTTGGAATTGTACATGTGTATGATGTGCATGATCATCTAGTTGATGACCTTGGTCTGGCCATCCGTCTGGGGGTGGAAGGCAGTGGACTTGGTGAGCTTGGTGTCCAACAGTGACCAGAGGCTTGAACTGAATCTGATGAGGAACTGGTTGTCCCGATTTGAGATAATGGTTTGTGGGATCCCAAAGTGTACCCACACTCATTCAAAGAAGAGCTTGGCAATGTTCTCCACTGTGATTCTCTTCTTGTAGGCATCCATAATTTCCATCTTGGAAAAGCAATCAAAAACCACAAAAACAAAGTCATTTCCCCTCTTGGAGGATGAAAGGCCCGACATATAGTCCATTGAGATGGATTCTCAGGGTGTGTCAAGAGTAAGCAGAGGAGTGTACATGCCTTTTTTCTTAGTGACTAGTTTGGCAATAATGTAGCCAATGTAGGACCAGATATACTTGTTGACATCATGTCGAAGTTTCAAATAGTAGAAATGTCATTGCAACACTAACACTGTCTTTTCCATGTCGAAGTGAACTGCCACGTGTTGATGGGTATAAAATCCCTTGATTCAACAGTAGGAACCAAACCCACCATCGAGGCCAAATTAGACTCTGTAGCGTTTAAAGATGGAATGGTTCTCCAGATCTTGCGATCCGACCAAATTATCGATGGGCTGTGTGTTTTCTTATGAAGGCTCTTCCTTCAGTTAGGACTATTTTATTTTGTATTTTCTCTTGGGTGGGACTGGTATGAGAGATGCAAGCCAGTATAAACCAAATTGACAACAAATAGAATTAAGTTTTAACTACTGGGAAAGAGGCTGAGCTTGGGATAACCCGCTGCTCAAACATGTAGACAATGATCATATACCACAGGCCTAGTACTAATACATCAACCATGTGAGCATCCAATTACTATTTGACAAACTAATTATTAGAAAGAAATCACATATGTAATAATATAATGGCAAGAAAAATAATTCATCTACCATAACCATTCATCACATAATAACACAATGATTCATTTTCATCATTAAAGCCAAGAACATTAAAACATTTCACCATATAACTTGACAATAGAATTAATTTCTCTTATTCATTACTGCATCATTCATAAAACATAATAGGAAGTAGTTCTTCTCCAAGTCCAATCACATGAATTTGATGAAAATAGTTTATCTTTGGTCTAGAAGGACTTCTCAATTCATGGTAGCTTCAAAATAATTCTTAATAACCAGAAAGAAAGAGTTCTTACAACAACCATTGACCCTTTACTAATTGGTCGATGTCTTTATTTATAATATAAAGTTTAACTAAAATTAATGGCTAAGTGCAGTTTAAGAAAAACAAAATTTTCCATGTGGTGTCATCTTTTAACAATTTATTCAATAGTCAACTCGAGATATCTCTTGAAAAGGGTGAGTTATCTCATATTCGGACCAACTGATAAACAGTTCATCACAAGTTTGGGCCCATGGAAATCTGTGTTGTTTCATTAGAGCTGCATATATTCCCCTGAAATCCACTGCATGCGCCAGGTACTTTACTAGGCTGGATTCCAATTGTTGTAGCATGGTTCGGTCTTTGATCGGATGTTTTGAAAATCGTTTCACTTGCCTTGGTCTTGTGTTGGTCATCCTTGCGAGTTCTTCGGTGAGATCGTGGAGCAAAATTGGTTTGGTAGTTGGGAGGATCTTTCCTGTAATCAGGGTTGAGGTAGTTTAGCGATCAGGTAACACATAGTAAGATACGAACAAAAAATAGAATAGACCGATGCATACCAGTGGAGCTCGTTAGTCTCGATCGTTTAATACTTACGTGATCCCATTCGGCCCTTTGAATGACCTGTGATGTCCTTGTCTATTTTGCCACTCTTCTTTAGTCTAAATGAGTTACGTCAGCGCACCACAACCTGGCAAATCAGGTACGACGGATATGGGCTTCAGAACCGTCACAGTAGCTGCTTGACCCTTGGGGCTGGGGAAAGGATGCTAGAGTCTAACATGTGCGTGTACACTCCTAGAAGGTCGGATACCATAATGATGAAGTCATTAAATGCCTCAGGTTGAGGCGATTAGTTCCTCCAGAAGTCGTATCACCGAGCATGTCAACTATCATTCATTAATAATGGAAGCTGGAGAGTTTAAAGAGATTAGAATGATCGTACCATATATTCCCTGTAACTCTGATCAATGACATTTCATACGTTCTGAATTGCATTCGTCGAGAAGCTATGATGCGTTAACTCTTTGAGACATCCTATCGAGAGGCATGAGTGTCCTTTGGCACATTATGTTTTTCTTCCTCGTTCCGCTATAAATTCTAGGGGCCCTGTGGGGAATTTTATGCAGCATCCGAGTTTATACATTGTTAATGTTGGTCTAGCGAGTCTAATTCTGGAAAAAACTCCGTGTCATGGTTCTTTATTCATCCGCAGACATTTAGGGCAATACACTGTTGCACTATGGGATCCCCCTTAAATAAGGGATGGGGTTTGCGAGGTAGTCAGAGTGCTAGGTCCGAGCCCTAGTGTGCCTGGGACTCTTTCTTATTGGCATCCAGTGCCCTTGAAGCTTCAATAGGAGGTACTTGCCTTTGCTTGGAAACAGTGTCAACGTCTCAAGCGGAGGTGGGAGTGGAGAGGAATGTGCCTGAAGGACGTATGTTGGGTGTCGTTCCTCCTCAAGAGCAGACACCRCGTAGGAGGGGAAGGCCTAGAAAAAATAAATAAAGAGGAGGAGAAGACCACCTACCCGCTGAGTTGAGTGCACATTCGGTTGCTGAGGAATTTATGATGCACACTGCTTAGCCGAAGCTTGCCAGGGATACCAGTCGAGGGAGCGGGAGATGAAAGGGAAAGGAAAAGACACCAGTTTCTCCCATTGGGAGTCCCATCCAATAGCTAAAGTGGGCCCATAACCAAGATTTACCAAGAAAATAGAGAATTGCAAAGATAGTTGGCGACGAAGAACCAAGAGGTATCGGCACCGTAGGGTCATGAAGTAAGCAAAGATTGGCTTAAGAGACGGCTTCGGGAAGCACAAGATATGATTGTGCAACTACATGAGGCGTATAGGATGACGAGGAAGAAGAAAAAGAAAACACTGCAAGGTGCGAGGAGTAGTCGGGGAGAAGGTCCGTGCACAGGAAATACATAATCAACGGGCTCTTTCTTTGCATTCTTCAAAGTGATGCTTGATAGCTTTTTTTTTTTT
>JASDQU010198993.1:9783-20667 GCA_032191745.1 Picea mariana
CATCTTCTTGATTTTTTGAGTGATGCATATTCATCAAAGGATACATCCCTGTTTATCTCAGTATGATGGTAACCTGGTATATAAAATCTGAAGGCCTTGGAGACCTCACAGTATCCAACAAATATTCCCTTCTTTCCTGAAGGGTCCAACTTAATTATCTTCTCTTTCAGAATGTGTACAAATACTGGGCAACCAAAATTTTTGAGATGGCTTACTTCTTGCTTCTTTCCAGAGAACATCTCTTCAGGGGTCTTGAACCCAAGTGCACTATGGGACAATATTTTTTGTGCATATAATGTTGTTTTTGTTTCTTTTGCCCATAAGTGCATTGGAAGATATTGATCATGGATCATGGTCTTCACTGCTTCCATTATAGTTCCATTCTTTCTTTCTGCTACACCATTTTGTTGACGATTGTAGGGAGTGGTGAGCTCCCTCTTGATCCTGACATCTTTGCAAAAGTTTGAAAACTCTTTTGAGGTGTATTCTCCTCCATTATCTGACGTTAGTATCTTGATATTTCTTTCAGAGAGATTCTTTATCAAGGATTTGAATTCCTTGAATTTACTGAACACTTCATCTTTTGATATCAAAAAGTAAATCCATATATTGTGAGAATAGTCATAAATAAAAGACACATAGTATACATACCCACCGATGGAGGTTGATGGCATTGGTCCACATACATTTGAGTGACTGAGCTCTATAACTCCTTATGCTTTACTACCTCTTTTCAAAAAAAGGTTCTTGATGTTCTTTCCTTGTTCACATCCATTGCACACACCTTCATGGCCAACCTTGAATTCTAGTAGACTTGTGACTGCCTTGCTTACATATGGTAATGATTTGTAGTTGATGTGAGATAATATTCTATGCCAAAGTTCACATGGATTCTCAATGGAATGGGTCAAGGCTGCTTCTGAGTGACCCTTTATCTTATATAAGCCAACTTATTCTTTTCCAATAACAATTGCTTCTTCCATGGCTTTTCCTTTAGGCCACATAAGAACTTGTCCATCTATTAAGGAAACTATGAAGCCTTTCTTCTCTAAAGATGAGATAGAAAGCAAGTTCTTTGTCACACCTGGTACATATAATACATCCTTCATCTTCATTGGGGTCCCTGAATCAAGTTTGTAATTTGATTCTCCTACTCCTTTGATAGGGTATTGATAATCATCTTCAAGTGTAAATTTCTGGGGAAACTTATTTTCTATAAGGAAAGAGAGAATGTCTCTTTGACCTGTCATGTGATTAGAAGCACCATTGTCTGTGAGCCAAGTGTCCTCACCAGGTGACATTGATCCTGAGAGGGCAAAGATTAAGACATAGTCTTCAATCTGTTCTTTTATCATCTTTGTGGGTGGCTCTTCATCTTCAACTGCATGGGCATGGTGCTTCTTGTTTCTTTGCTTGTATTCTTCTCGTCTAGCTGGAAAATTTTTAGCAATATGTCCCATATTGTCACAATGGTAACATTTGTAGGATGAGAAATCCTTTTCTCTTCTTTGAAATTTCTGAAACTTCTGGAATCTCCTTGGAGGGTGAGATTCTTTATGTATGGATTTGTTTTGGGGGTGAGACTCCTTATGAGTTTCTTTCTGTAAGTAAGACCTATTTCTTCCTCCTTTAGTATGAGTAGCTAGGGCTTGATCTTCATCTCTTGATAGAAATTTTTCTCGGTTAGCTACTCTTGTTTCTTCTTGAACACATTCTTCCCAAAGACTGTCAAAGTGTAGTTTCTCCTTTCTAGCACAAATAGTTTGGATGAATGCATCCCAAGGTATTGTGAGACCATTAAGGGATATCATTATAAATTAGTCTTCATCTATGGTATCTTCAATTTCTTCTAGCTATTCTTTGAATTGTGATATTCTGGAGAAATATTCCTAAATTGTTTCTCCTTTCTGCATCCTTGTACTTTTGAGTTGAGTTCTTAGATTCATCTTCCGATTGATGTTCTTTCCTTCATACATCTTGGTTAGGGAATCAAACATTTCTTTTGGAGTCTTCTTTGAATCCACTTGAGGAATCAAGTGATCTTTAATAGAATCTACAATGATTCTTTTGGCCCTAACTATGTCCTTTTGGTGTTTTTCTTTAGCTGCAACATTGACAGGTTCTGGTACATCTTCTTTAATGAATCTTTCTAGGTCATTCTCTTAAAGAATGAGTGAAATCATATACTTCCAGGCATAGAAGTTTTCTACACCTTCTATCTTGTCAACAAGATTAGTTCTTGCAGACATCTTTACCTAGATCTAGGAAAATGACAAAAAAATGAAAATGTTTAGAATTTAATTTTGAACTTACCAGGAGGTGCACTTGGCTGAGGCGAGTAGCCTGGTGAAGTTGGATTTTAGAAAATCCAATTTTTTCCCCTTCAAATTTGACTAGCAGAATTCTGGACTGGTACTTCTGGTTTTCAAGTACTTTTGGTTTTCTGGTACTTTTGGTTTTCTGGTATTGGTGAAGACTAGGGATTCACTTTCAGGGAGTTCTATCCACTGAAAAGGTGCACCGAAGGTGCCAATGAGTTCCCTAGGCTAGGACACACTTTTCTAGATGATTTTTGGGCTTAAGTTCCTCTTCAATAAAAATCCCTAATTTTCTTGTATGACAACAATGACGTTTTTCTTTATCCAGTGAAAGATGCTCTCTTCAGGTTATCTCTGATACCATGTTAAGGTTTAAGCTAATATTAGGTTTCTTTTAAATTTACTAGATAATCATAGAATAAATAGGATCACTAAGAGAAACACAATCACAAGATACACAAAATTTATCCCAGGAAAACCTCATGGGGAAGAAAACCCATTAAAAACTTCCTTAATATAGATAGCCAATACAATGCCAAGACAATAAACCAAACACTAGAGAATATCCTCTACTAAGCAATGAACCTTGTTGAGGAAAATATATGAAATAATCTTACTCAATCATTTTTAGATCTTACTTGGATAAAGCAAGATAGACGTGAATATCACCCTATGTTTATAGCCATCAAAAATTGTTTCTTAATACACAAGTATTGGTTACAAGGGTTTAGACTGATTTTCTTATAAATAAAAGATTGCTGAAAAATTCAATATTTATGTAATTTTATAAATATAACAAATGAAGAAATAAATGTAGAGACATAAGTAAAAATACCAAGTCAATAATCAACACAGATGAGACATAAAGAAATCACTTATTTCATTCCAATTTATCAAAATAATCGTTCTCTTTATAAAATTACTTCAGGAAGTTTGGACCAAAGTCAAACTTAGATGTCCCCGATGAAAACCATACAAAAGGACTTCTGAAAGAAAGTAAAAAACTGAACTTTAAAAGATGGATCAGCTTGCCACAGATTGCTGCCCACTCGACTCCACACAATATCCTTTATCAGTCATGAAATTTAATTCACAAACAAACAAGTCTACACAGACTATAAAAAATAGATCAACACCTTTGAAAACCAAGTGTCTGAATGATGTACTTCAACCTCGAATCTTGTTGTCTACAATAGGACTCTGCTATCATAAAATAGAATTAGGATTTCAATGAATTAAAAGATGAATGAAAACTGAATTATCTCAATAAAAATCAAGAGAAAACCTTAGTATGCTTTATCCTTCTATTCTCCTCTTGTTCCTCCTCTTTTTTCCTTTAAGCAATCATAATTAGTTGAAGTAGTTAAACTACCTCTTTAGTTAAGTTAACTAAAACTCAACCAACCTTTTAGTTTAGGGGAAAATTAATAAAATAATAGTAAGGGTCTTTAATAAATAATAACTAGTATGTGGGACCCCTTGTGACTCCCTTTGGTTTATTTAACAAGCATAAACACAACTAGTTAATCAATCAAACACATCCCTCCTTTTGGCTCCCATCATCACTCTCATAATTTGAAAATTAATATCAATGATATTTGAAACCATATCCAAAACTATAATATCCAACATATGCAAAAAATATTGTGTTGTCCAAAACTTTTAGAAGTCAACTGTTCTCAACAATCAATAAATAAAAACACTCAAAAACCATATTTTCCACTCCGGGAGGCAATTTTCCCCTTGTTGTTGTTGTCTCCCTTTGATTTCTTTTAATTTTCCTTAGGCTGTGTGGAGCCTTTAGGCCTCATCTCACTAATAACATGAGAGAAATCATATCTCAAATGCATGCAGGATGAAATAGATTTGGCAGTCATTTGAGGGAGAGGAGGGGGGAAACAACAAATTTTCCTTTATCACGAGCATGGTGGGCTTCGGTTTTTAACCTCTTTCTTGTGTGGGAATATTGTACTAGTTAGTGTGCAGGGGCATCTTGGACAATTTGGTTAACCAGTGGAGGAGGAGCAGGTAGAGACAAATTGGGCCATCCACGATGTTAGGAGATTGTCGGGTGGACAATCTCTTGCCATCAGTCATTTTCAGGGACTTCAGGTTGTAATGAAACATGAGGGGGGACTGGGATACCAAGAACATGCAGGGCTTGGAAAGAAGGCCTTTCTAGCCAAGGTTGGACCACTCGTCCAATCCAGTTAAAAATATCCAGCTTGAAAAAGTTGGCTCAAGCCTTGTGAGTCTGCATCAAAATGTATAGAAAACCTTGGCCTTCTAGGGACCTTGTTCCAATTTCCTCTTCCCCTATTACCCTGACCATGGTTGTATCTGTTGAAGAAGCTCATTCCTGTATGCATTAATTGTTAGCAACTAGTTTCTTTAACAAACCATACATGACATCTCTTTAAATATGAAACAAAGTTTGGCTCAGCAACACATCAAACTCATGCAATTCAATCAATAAAATCATTTAATACTTGTCAATGAGCATGGGGTGAATAAGGGTTCTGGGATATATGAGGGATTTCATTGAGCGAAAAGTGGTAAAATGAAGGGGAGTAGATCATGATTACTGCTCAACAAATAATCAAACAATCAACTTTATTGTAATAACAAAACATATCAACTGTAATGCATMCTTGTGCCATCCTTCAACTGCTATAATACAAAGTTTTCATTTAAATATAATTTAATTTTAAGAACATGGAGTGAATAATGAATCTAGGAAGGTGAGGGGACTTGTAATGTGTGGAAAACTGAGAGACTGTCAGGGAAATAATGAATTWTGCTCATAAAAAAAATCAAGTAATCAATAAACATAACTYTGTACTCAATACAAAAAATACCAACACCAATTCAATAATTACTGTGTATCCAAACTGTTCACTGTTCAACATTYAAATTCTTCAAAACTTCTCAATTAGAACAATCTGCAATCATACTCATAATCGAAAAAAATTCCAACAGTCATGTTAAGAGAATGCTTGGTCTCTAATTTCTTTACCTTCCTTTTAAGAATCAAAAGAAAACACACAACAACATTTCTCTACCTCTATCCATAATACATCAATATAAAAATATCATACACTATCCATAAATTCACAATTTTCCAAATAAACATATGCAAAGGTCCCTTTCCAAATTGAACAGACTTCTAAAACATGTCTGATTTCATACATTCTTCAACATATCAACCAATAAGTTCTTGTAACGGAACCACAATCAACATAAACTTGAGCTTCATCACTGTCAATGCAACCATTCATAATATGCACGATGATTCCATAATAGATGCACAGTGAACATAAAAAAATACACACAGTTACCAATTCCATATTTTTCTATAACGCTGATCGGGCCTAGTGGAACACACATGAGTCTCCAATTTGCAATCAACACCTTGCTGTAAAACACAGTGATTCAAAGTATAACAAAAATGAGGCAGCCCTTTGATTGCATATTATTACTCATTCCCGATCACAACTTTTCAACCAATTTCATCATATGAATACGAGATAGGGAATCGAAAAAACATTCCATAACCACTCCACTTGATAACCAATATTTGAAAACCAAAAAGATGCCCGACAGGAGAAAGAATAGTTGGGGATTTTTAAAATTGGGCTCTATCACAACAAATACAAAGAGGCAATCAAGAGTGCGCTCAGTCATAAATCGCACAGAGAACTGGAGGTCCTCAGAGGCATATCAACCAAGAAAAGGACCCTTCGATACAATCATAGTAGAAAACCACATGGTTCCTTATAACTCCTAGTCTGGGCAATGGCACAACAACTAGTCACAAAGGAAACAACGATGGGTAGGGTAGAAAAAAATGCACATAGTATGTTTGCAGAGGAGAAGCGAATGTCCAATGGACAGTGATAGTTACTTAGAACACATAGAGGTATAACCTCTGTCTATTTCTTAAGAGCCAAATCATTTGATAACAATGCCAGTAAGGATGCATAACCCGAGGCATAACTTATATCACCCACCAACCATAAAGCATATACATCAACGTTATGGCCACCTTAAGACCAAATTCCGAGATACGTTGATGCCAAGACCATGTGAATAATCCCATGTCCATGACTCTGGAAAAAATAAGACAACCAAATAGCAGTACGAACACGACTGGACAGAGTTACCCTCATAACTGTGAGGAAGCAACCATAAAGAATACATAGAGCAGAACCCTCCACCATTAAAACACAGAGCGATGATACCCATATTCATTTAAAAATCCATAGAGAGACACCATGATTTTAACTAACAGAGCAACCAACGGATACACAACTCAACCAAAACCAATTCTTTTACTTGCAAATCGAACAATTACACAGTCATTCTAGAGAGAAAAACCATGCATTTACACTGTTGCAATTCTCAGGAAAACACAAACCCAAGCATTACTGAGCCATTGTTCGTTCATACACAAAGTGTAATTCATGGATGGGTTGAAAAAGAACCAAACCTTTAACCGAGAGGTTAAAAGGGTGAGTTGGCCGAGCGTTTTCTTCCCAAGCCTGAATTGCGGAGCTTAACCACCAACAGATCAAAATGCAACAAGAACCATACTAGGGTGATAACCTGATGGGGGGAGTATGGAGTGGTTTGCATTTACTGCACATTTCTTCCATCTCCTCTTCTATTCAATTCCGAAGTACAAGACAACCAACACTCACCATATCATTTAAACCATGTAATCAATTTCCAAACCATTGAAAACTGTGACCATATTCCTTGCCAAATGTGCTACCCAAAACATTCACGTTAACCCTTGCCAAGTTTTTATTCCATACCATATGCATTGCCATATCATATGTGCCCACAATAACTCAAATGCAAATCGCATAGCCACTAACCAACCATTTAATAGTTAGGACTAATACTAACATGTTTTACATTTTCAATTCCACATAACTTCTAACATAGCATAAACATAGATCCTTTCTTTTAGGATTCTTTGCATAAGTTTCTTCTCTTTGTTTTGGTTATGTCATTAATAACATATTTCTTGTGTATTTGTAGCCAGGTAATAAATCATGGTGACATGATTAAACATAGCGACTGTAAATATATGCCAATCATAACATAAAAATAAAGCTTTAAATAACAAAACATCCCATAAAATGCATCATCTACTTGTTACTATATCCAAAATGAAACCGTGACTGCACTGTCAACCATATAAGACCATGTAAGCAACATTGAAACAACAATAGAAAAAGTTTGATATGACTATCTTCAAGCCTCCAGTCTACAAGGGGGTCCCACGTACTAGTATTATATTATTAGCATAGCTTAAATAATAGGGCTTTATCAATACTTTGTGGGCAAAATTCCTCGTTGTGATTTTAATCGTCAACAAACTAGCGAATCCACAGAGAAATTTGTTTCCAACAGATTAAGAACTCAGAATGTATTGTTTCGCTGACCAAGTATCATCAGATCAAGAGGATATAAATCATAATGATTATGCAATAGGGGGAAGTGAGCAGATTTAATGGAAAAATGACCGAGAATTTGGGAATAAATCATGGAAAATGTTAAGTATGAGGGGATTTATCCCTGTAAGTATAATCATTCAACCAGAATTTGATCTTGAATTCAAGGAGAAAGTTTTTCTAGACTTTCTCTTTTGAATCCCAAAATGGATGAAGAAATGGAAAGCATAAGCGGGAAGTAACCAACTATCTCATAAGACAACAATGAAATCAAAATACAAATTCAATGATGCCTTCAGGGGGGTCATCATAATAGCCGTGTAAGMTTGATTTTTATTGAATATAAATGCTTTGTAGGAGTGTCACTGTGGTAAAACTGATCTAACATTTTATCCTTGACCAAAAGTTGAAATCAAAAGAACAAAAACAAGAAATGTCATAACAGAAATGAAACTGCAAAATTTAAAACAACATAAAGAAAACTACTGAAATGAAAGCATAATTGAAAACTATTTTAAAAGAAAAATTGAAAAAGTAGTAATGAAAACTACTAAAATGAAAACATAACTGAAATACTAATATACATAACAATCCAAACAACATTAAACTCTTCAAGTTGGTTCCACGTAGTGTTTTAAGTGAGAATCGTTAGTGTTGTAGGAAAACGATCTCTCTTGTAAATATTTTAGAATGTAAGAGTTTGCACCCAGGACAAAAGCGATATTGAAAGGACCCAACCATAATTTTTGAAACTTCGAGACATCTGACCTCCCTTTAGAGTACACAATTAAATCATCAAGATAGATATGAATAATCTTGCTGATCAAATTGTCAAAAACTATTTGCACAACTCTTTGCGATGTGACACCTGCATTGGATAAGCCAAAAGGCATACATTCGTAAGCAAAAACTCCCCAACGAGTAATAAAGGTGGTTTTATATTTGTCTGCCCTTTTTACCTTGATTTGATTGTAACCAGAGAAATCGTCAAGTAAGGACATCATCTGTGATCCTGCAACATGCTGCAAAATCATTTCCATATTAGGGAGAGGAAAGTGATCTTTTATGCTAGCCCAATTCAATGCGCGAAAATCTATGCATAATCTATTCTTACTAGTTTTTTTTCTGAGCAGGAACCAAATTAGAAGCCCATTCTGAATACTTAACCGAAAAGATAATTCCAACTTTCGAGAGTTTTTCCAACTCCTTTCGAATAGTTGCTTCTAGTTCAGGGTTGATAGGTATTTGTTTTTTTCTAACTAGTTTTATGCCCTTCTTTATAGGAATGACATGCTATATAAGAGCGGGATCAAAACCACAAAGATCCTCATATGACTAAGAAAAAATGTCTTGAAATTCACCAAGCAGTCTGGAAAACTTCATTTTTTCTTCATCAGAACATTGGGCACCTATTTTAACATTATTTAGAGACTCGAGTGTTCCGATGTTCAAGGAGATGGTTTCACCCACCTTCCTTTAAAACTCCTCTTATTTATGTTTCTCTTTGTTTCCTACACCACTCGATGAAAATGAATTTTCTAGAGGATTCAAGCCCTTAGGAATCTTGTTATCTTCCATTGATATGATTTACTTAGGCTTATAAGGTTCATTTTGAATGAAAGAACATATGCTCTCATCACTAGGGAAGACCTGCCATGATTCTATATTGTCAGGGATGTGTGGACGATATAGAGATTAAAAAGTACAATTAGGTCTTTGAGGCAAAAGTTGCCGATTAGGAGATGCTACAAAAATAGCTAACCGATCAGCCATTGAGTTCAATTCCCTCTTAACATGAGTAATGTTGAAAGATAGTAGGTTCGAGATAAGTGCCCAAACAGTTTGGGTGTAGCGTTTCATCAACTTGTTGCTAGGAGAGTATATCTTACTTACAAGGTTCACAAAAAGCTCAGAATCCCCAAAAATTGTAAGGTGACCACAACCTAGATTATATGCATTTTCAATGCCTAATAATAAAGCTTCTAATTCAGTGACATTGTTTGTGCAAGCAAACTCCAACCTATAAGAAAAGTTATGAATTTTTCCCATAGGAGAGTACAAGATAATACCAACCCAGTTTCCTTCATTAGAGCATGAACCATCAAAGTGCATATGCCACATACTGTCATCTAAGTCGATTTGTTCCAAGGGAGTGTTTTCCTCCTTAGTAAAGATGGAATACACTCCAAGTCCTCTTCGATATAATTGACATTAGGCTATGAAACACTTTCTATGTAAGGTGAAATCCTTCCCTCTCAAAGGACTATGATGTTTTTATCATTCCGAGGAACGGATAAGTGTGTCCCGTCGATTGAGAGGTATCCACCTATCAAATATTTCCAATTTCTTCCTAGGATGATTGAGTAGTTACTTATTGGCATATCGATTACCTGAATATTAAGGGTTGTCCTTATTTCAAGGTGCGCTCACAAAACCAAGGTCACGCCCTTGATTTCACATATGGCCATTTGTTGTAGACTATTATAAGAGAGCATGCTTCTGGCGTTTTCATTTGTACAAGACAATCATAGCTCTTCCATAATAATCTTCGACATTACACTAGGGCCTGAACCGCTGTCAATGAGGCAACAATGGGCAATCTTATCCATAATATTTACAAAAATATAAAAAGGGGGATTTTTTACAGGGTATCTAAATTTATGTACACCTACTTTATTTACAAACAAATCTTCTTCATCTACCTCTTCAGAGAGATTGGCTACAACATAAGATTTTCCTTCCATGAATTTTTTTAGATGCATTTGTTGTTGAGGGACGACAACCATGTCCATAAGGGTTGCATCTGCTTTGATGTTTTCCAACTGATTTAGAATATTGTATTTGGAAGAGGGGAGAGGAGAGATCGTTCCTTGACTGTTAGGAACCTTAGGGACTTGAACAATAGTAGCTAGTGAGGATGAGCTCGGGATAGAAGAATTGTGGGGAGGATCATATTTTCTTTTGGGAGCATATGATTTATTCCTAGTATTGATGATCATGACATCTTCTGGCTTTGCAAAATCTAGGGCAATGATGGTAGTTTCAGGTCTCTTACCAAATATTTTATCTGTGGCACTCTTCCTTACCTCACATGTACTTTCCAC
>JASDQU010198996.1:831-14796 GCA_032191745.1 Picea mariana
TTTTTCTCATAGAAAGTTTCCCACCAATATTTGACATGGGGAATGGCTTTAAGGAGTGCAAAAGTAATCTTTTCTCTATTTGAAAAGTTATGGATAGAGAAATACCCTTCTAGTAGATTCAACAACTTTTATACAACATATTCATCTATATTACCTTCAAATATAGGAATATCGAATTTTATTTGTACCTTGAAGGGGGCGGTGCCTCTGCTCGAAGAAGATGCATCGCCTATTGGTAGTCGTCGAAGGATTTGCACGGAATTATCCATCATCTCATTCCTCTGTTGCATGAGGGATTCATCAATCAATAGTTTGAAAGGATATCCTATCCCATCATATTTATTTTCTCCTTCCATGATAGGTCGCTTAGGTGTGCGAAAGCTTTTGTCCTCAAGAGAAACAAGCTCGAGACCCAAATCTTTGTAGTCCGACCTCGTTGGGGACATCCATTAAGATGAGAAGGAGAAGACTACTCTGATACCACTGATCCAAATTTTATGAGTAGAAAAAAATGACTATAGATTATTACCAGATGCTTAACATAGAATAATAGAGATACAATAAAACGAGTTTTCTATTCAATAAGGAAATAAGTTGAAACTGTAAAATGCAATGGAAAACAAGCTTGTTGGAATGGTGGCGGCTTATCTCTGACAAGTGATGTGACAGTTGTGCTCATTCACAATAAGATGATTAAAATGAGACTCTCAAGGCCCTTTTACAATAAACAGGAGTTTCAAAAACCCTAAACATCCAAAAACCTAACCCTAGGAGATGAAGCGCCAAAAGTCATGTGGGCCCCGTTTGGGTAAGTTAGTACATCAACTTCTTGGGGTCGTGACTTTTTCATACGATCTTTGTTTTAGCCGTATGATAGCTCATTGGAAATATCTATTTGAGGACTACAACAGTTGCACAAAATTTCATGATACATACCCCAAAAAACGTCATTTAGGGCCTCAAAACGACTCCGGATTTCAAGACCCGAAAAAACTGCTAAAAATAGTAAATTATCAAAATTGCTAGAAAGATGTTTTGAGCCAACTGGAAAAGGTGGGTGGCCACCAATATCCACTTGGATCAGAGGCTGTTGCAAATTAGATAGGATAATGTTGTGATTTAGTTGTCCTTTTTCATAGTTGTAGCCATTTTTCATTTGAATGAATATAATAGAGGAAAATTGATCCAAATGCATATTGTTGTTACTGTTTGCGATTCTCTGTTATTGTTGTTTTCATGAATGAATTATTTTCATTTCAAGTATCTAAAACTGTGATATGTTGGTATGAGTTTCAATTGTTTCTCTTCATTAAGTTCATGCAATGTGTGCATACAATCTGCAAGGAGTGCGTTAACAAAGTCTGTTTCGACTCATAAGCTCAGAAGAGATAGCAGGAACTTTACAATTGCTAGGAGTGCAAGGGGACTGCTACAAGGTGTGCATAGTCACCCGTGAGAAATTAAGTCTTGAGTAAGATTCTATTGCTAGGACTGCATAGACCCAAAATTTGACTAAGTGTCGAAGCAACTCTTTAAGGATTTAAAGGAGCATAAGTGCAAGTAGTGCAAAGGAAAACTCTGTTTGGAGTTCAGAGAAAGACAAAGTTAATGAATACTAGGTAAGGAGGAGCCTTAGAGTTACTGAACCCTCTAGAGGTGGGACTGTGTAGAGGATACATAGAGAGACAGAATTACTGAGGATTTTGTAGAGCTCTGCCAGGAGGGCATCAAGCGAGTGCAAGGAGTGCATAAGAGAACTCTATTTAGAGTTCTGTGAGAGGAAAGGTGTCAAGGAGAAGAAACTTATAGAGTTACTGAATAATATGTAGCCTCAGCAAGGTGTGCTTGAGAAGAAGTTTCCAGGAGGGCACTTACACCCCTTTAAGGATGCAGAAGGGTCAAGACCCTTAGGAGACTGAGTAAATCATAAAGCTCAGAAGAGATAACACTTTTAGAAGTGAAGACGGGATCCCAGAGACTGAACTCAGAAGAGAAAAGGCTGAAGCCTTTGAACACTTATAAAATCTTCTAAGTCAAACGAGATCAAAAGATCAAGAGGAGAAGCAACAGAATCCGTCATATATGTTGTGGAAAGAGATCTGGATCGTCGAACTTCACGTCCAAACAGGAGAGAAGCGCAGAGGAAAAGAACATATATGATCCGTTGGATCTGAGCATCAACGACCAATAGTCATTGGATCCAAGGGTAAGTGAATGAAGGTTAATTCCTTTTAAAGTGCACAAGAGAGCGGACTTGCTAAAATTCTTGAAGTCTCGAAGTGATTTGGGAGCACCCATCATTTGGAAGGACGCGTGGTGGAAATCCATCATTTTCAAGTGAAACTGTTACGGGAGGAACGAGAACTCAAAAGTTTGAAAATTCCTAAGCCCGAAGCATCGAAGAGATGAAGGGGTCAAGGAACCAAAGAAGGAATCTGGACCTTCATATCTAGAAGGGACACGTGGCAAAGGATCGTGAACTTTGGGTGAAATCACTCAGGCAGAATGCAAAGTAAAACGGCTCAAAATCGTCGAAGCCCAAACAACCGAAGCATTTGGGAGTCATTGATCCACAGGAGGACATGTTTCATTTGATCGCAGAATCCGGGTAAAAAGTTCGGAGGAAAGCCGAGCGAGGGGAAATTGAAATCTAAGATTTATGAAGGCCGAAGTCCCGAAGCAGACGATCGATGTGGATCTGGTTGGAAAGGTGTCACCGGTTCAAGTACTTTGAAGGATCGGGTACCAGGAAAATAGAGTAGAATATAGGAGAAAATACCCAAGGAGATGGGAGCCACAACGATCCTAGCCGTCCATCGAGAAGGAACGTGTGGTGAGAGATCAACGTTTGTTGACTCACACATAGGGAAAGTGAAAAATGGAGTTGTGAAAATTCTCGAAATGTGAGATCACGATTTGATCAAAACCGTTGGATCATGGGAAGTTGAGAGTCATCGATCTGATACATGTGTATTTTGGGGAATTATGAGTCAGGAGAAGGGAGACAAGCAACCCTCCAACTTCGCAAAACATGAAGTCTCGATTCGCAAAGGAGAGATCTGGACCGTTGGATCACGGGAGGTCATGGATCATCGATTTGACGTCGGGAGTTCGAAGGTCAGGGATTGGAAGTTAGAAGGTTGGGCCCTAGGTCATAGTTGAAGGTCACACCAATGGAAGTTAAGGGAGGAGCTAGTGGTGCTAGGCTCTTATTTCGAGTTTCGGGGATCGGGAGAGTCAAAGTGGGCTCGCATGAAATTTCCCGATACGTGAAATCATGAAACTCCTTTTGGGTTAGTTCGTGGTCATAGACAGTGGTTATGAGAGAGGAAGGGGCTAGTCATAAAGGCATGCTCACGTAGTGTAGTTTTCTGAGGAAGAGAATTGGCATTGAAGGAATGAGCGTGCGCATTTTTTTCTCAACGCCTATGCCAAGGAACTAAAGGACCTGTGGATTTGTTTGTGGGGTTCTAGTAGGGTTATGAAGGGTGGACTCAGCTCATAAATATTGAAGATCCAAAGATCGGGAGGTCCGAATACACTGTTGAGGTAGGGGGTCTACATCAAGTTCTATCAAGGCACATATTTTTAATTTCTATAGTAGAGAGTAGATAAAGAAAATACTCTGATACCATCAAGTGGTATCAAAGATGAGTTTTTTCTTATAGAAAACAGGCAAAAGAGGAAGAGAGATAAAGGATATAGTCTGATATCATCAAAATGTATCAACATTAATTTGTTCGTAGATTTCAAACGAAGGAAATAGAGAAGACAGTCTGACTACATCAAGTAGTATCAAGAACTGAATTGTGTCTGCAGATTTTAGGTGAAAAGGTGAATAGAGGTGATCTAATGACATCAAATGGTATTAAAAAGGGGAGTTTGCCTATAGAACATTGGGTAAAGGTAGAGAGACATAGTATTTATGCTCTGTAAATATTGTTGCAAGATGTGAAGCAAATGGTAGATAGTCAGGAGGGTTGAAGATAGAAAAGATGGCTACTGAAGGCCATAAGTTTGGTCGAGGAACAAAGCACAAGAAGAAGAGAAAGGTAAAAATTGACAAAGAGCTCAGGTAAATAAGAGAAAAGATGGAAAATCTAGCATTGAAGATGCAGCAGGAGGCAAAGGTATGTTGGAGGTACGAATGGCCTCTGAAAAGGAAGGTAAAATGGTATGTTCAAAAGTTGTTGGCCAGAAAACAACAACAAGAATTGAGGAAGTGGCTAAGACATGATGAAAACCTCAGTGAAACAGAGGATAAAGTGATTAACATATGTGAACCAGAGACTGGGAGGAATCTCAGTGATGAGGAGAAGAAGAGATCAATTAAGGATCTCATAAACTTCCAGGAGGGCAGAAGTGAACTTTCAAGTTACCAGGTGGGAAATGGAAGGAGATCAGCGAATGATCTCATAGAGTGCCAGCAAGGCAGTGAATAAAGTCCAGGTTGCAAGGTGGGAAATGGAGAGAGATCAGTTGATCTCATGAGCTTCCAGGTGGGCAGAGAATAAATCCCTAGATGTCAGGTGTGTAAGGGAAAAGAGATGAGGCTATGTGAGAGTCTCTTGAACTCAGAGGAGAGTTCAGATCAACATGGAGTGGTGACAGAGGAGGATCAGAAATACATTATTATCAATGGAGGAATTGAGGTATTCCTACTACATGGCCCAATTGAGGCCAGAGCATGTGTTACATATGCAACAATAGAAGAAGAACAACCAATAGTGACTATCATATAGGAAGAGAAGGAGCAGACACTAATGCTTGCCCCAACAGAAAAAGAGGAGAATTCAGATGAATTTATCACTATATGGGAGAAAGAGTTGGATATGTTGGAGGATTGGTTGAATAATCTAGAGCTAGTAGATGATTTCCATGAGGAGAAAGTCATGCAGATTGCAGGAGAAGAGCATTCAGCAGAATTGCTCAAAAATTTCATCCCAGGAGTTGAACAGGAGATGACTGCAGCAGTGGAGCCTGCAGCAGAAGAGGAAGCAGACAACATAGATTTTGTTGAGTTGTATGAGGAATTGGAATTCCAAGAGAGAAGGATAAATATGCAAAGTAGACATACCCAACGGGATAAGTTGGAGATAGGTGGAGGAACATACCAGCCTAGGGAGTATTTGGAGGGAGTTGGAGTTGAACTAACACAAGAAGAGATGACAAAAGTCAATCTCTCAAAGGAGGAAGTTGAGAAGCAATTCAGTGGGGAGACTGCAGAACTCGAGTCTGCAACAAAGTCGCCAACTAGTTCCACAGGAGATGAAGATAACATGGAAGTTTAGATTGATCATATTGGTAAAAAGGAGGAGTACACATTTCAATGTGCCCTGGAGATGGAGAAGGAAAAGCATTCAGAGGAATGGCTCAAAATTTTCAGCCAAGGATCTGAGAAAAAGAAAACTGTAGAATGTGAACCTACAGTAGAGGAGGAAACAACATATAACATAGATCTTGTTGATCTGTGTGAAGAGTTGAAGGCCCTAGAGAGAAGGGTAAAGATGCAAAAGCACCTTATCCAACAAGTCAGGTTGGAAATTTATGGAGAGAAGATGCAACAGAACATGTTGCAGAAGGAAAGGCAGCCAGCAGAGGATTTGAAAGAGGTGATTGAGGAGATTATAAAGCTGACAGTGAAATTGGAAAAGGAAGTTATCAACAGAGAAGGACAGAACATAAGAAAACATACAGGAGTAGCAGGGCAAAAGAAGCAGCAAGGAAAAGGAGCAGATGAACAACTCCAAGAGAAAGTATGGGAACCTGGGGGATCTCATCAACATGGAGAAGACACTTACAGAGTTATTGAATACTCTGTAGGCTCAGCAAGGTGTGATTGAGCAGAAGTTTCCAGGAGGGCACTTACACCCCTTTAAGGATGAAGAAGGGTTGAGACCCTTAGGAGACTGAGTAAATCGTAAAGCTCAGAAGAGATAATGCTTTCAGAAGTGAAGACGAGATCCTAGAGACTGGACTGGCAAGAAGAGAAAAGGCTGAATCCTTTGAACACTTAGAAAATATTCTAATTCAGAGGAGATCAAAAGATCAGGAGGAGGAGCGACATCAGTTGTCAGATATGTTGTGCAAAGAGATCTAGACCATCGAATTGCACATCTAGACAGGAGAGAAGAACAGAGGATAAGAACAGATATAATCCATTGGATCTAAGCATCGAGGACCAATAGTTGTTGGATCTGAGGGCAAGTGCATGAAGGTTAAGTCCTTTGAAAGTGTGCAGTAGGAAAAAATTGCTAAAAGTCCCGAAGTCCCGAAGTGATTTGGGACCATCCATCATCTGGAAGGATGTGTTGTGGAAATCCATCAGTTTCGGGTGAAAGTTCTCTGGGAGGAATGAGCACTCAGAAGCTTGAAATTTCTGAAGCCCCAAGTGTTGAAGAGCCGAAGGTTTCAAGGAACCAAAGAAGGAAACTGGACCATCAGATCCAGAAGGGGCACGTGGCGAAGGATTGTAGACTTCGGGTGAAATCACTCCGAGAGAACGCGAAGGACGAAGGTTTGAAATCATTCAAGCCTGAACAACCGAAGCAGTTGGAAGTCGTTGATCCATAGGAGAACATGTGTCATTGGATCATAGACTCTGGGTAAAATTTCCTGAGGAAATCCGAGTGAGGGGAAATTGAAATATAATATTTCTGAAGCCCAAAGTCCCGAAGAGGATGATAGTTGTTGATCTGGTTGGAAAGGTGTCGTCAGATCATGTACTTCGGAGGATCGGGTACTGGGAAAATAGAGGAGAATATAGGAGCAAATACCCAAGCAGCTGCAAGCCATAGCAATCCTATCCATCCATCAAGAAGGGATGTGTGGTGAGACATCAGCGTTTCACTGACTCGCACATAGGGAATGTGAAAAATGGAGTTGTGAAAATTCCCAAAATGCGATATCACGATTTGATCACAACCGTTGGGTCATGGGGAGTTGAGAATCATTGATCTGATACAAGAGTATTTCAAGGAATCAGGAGTTGGGAATTTTCAACCACAAAACCCTCCAGACTCTCCAGAAATACCTAACAGTCCTCTTATAGAACCAATCAGTCTAATTAACCCCCCTACCATACCAAGCCCGCCCCACACTTTACCAGAATCATCCACTCCTACCCTTCATATTATTAGTAATGATTCTGAGACAAACAATTCTCCCTGCCCCATCATTGAGGAAAAACCCCCACGAAAACAAAATCAAATTCCTTTCTTTCCGCCCCTTTTACAAAGAAAACGAACAAGGGCCTCAACAAGGGCAGCCACTACTACCACTACCCTAGACCTCCAACCTATCCGACTAATACCTTGTACACCTCCAACCTCCCAAATGCCGAAATCTTTTCCTATTCCACCCATGGGAACTAAAACACAAGAACCAGATGCCCAGGGTGTTATGACATCATCTATTTCAAATCAAGTAGCTGAAACACAAGAACCAGCTACCTAGTCAGTAGCTGAAACACAAGAACCAGCTACTCATTTAGTGGATGAAACACAAGAACCAGCCATAGCTGCCACACAAGAACCAGTTGTTGATACTGATACTGAGATACAGGAATCAGAGGTCCAGGGTGCTGCAACATTACTTTCCTTACATCAAGAAGTTGAAACACAAGAAGCAGTTGTCGATCCTGTAGCTGCTCCATAAGAACCAGCTAGTGCGGCTGTGACTGCTACACAAGAACCAGTCACTCCTCAACCAGAACCAACAATGGCCTCTGTCTTAGAAGAAAATGAGTTCCTAAAATCTGAACTGGAAGCCTACAAGCAAGAGCTAGCTGCAACAAAGGAAGCCTATGAGAAGGAACTTAATTTGTACACCCTAGCTCGTACAGTGACCATGTCAGAAGGAACTACAACAGAGAATCTGTGTAGAGAATATATGTGTTGTCAATGTGGGGACATCTACTATCAAGCAGGCTACAAAGTAATTCAAATCCCAATGCCAGGAGATTCTCCTTCTCCTTCAACTTTTGCAGTCAAAGAAGAAGAACCTGCTGCTACACAAGAACCAGCTATAGTTGTCACACAAGAACCAGCTACAGCTGAAACACAAGAACCAATAGGACCTTCCAAAATTGAGACTGAACCCTGGCCTGTAACAAATGTCAAATCTAAAACCCCTACTTTTGTTAATAAATTTGTACAAACATTGCCTATTGAGGAATCTTCCCCTCCCATCCAGATCAATACCCACACCCTTGTGGAACAGGCCACTCAGACCCTACCTCAGCCTACTACTTACAACGTCGAAACACAAACTCAACCATGGGATTAGCAGGCAATAATAGAAAAATGGAAAAAAGAGTATGTTGTTACACAAGCCAAAAACCTGCAGGAACACGGACAAATATGGATAAATCATACCTACTCAAATTGGGAAGCTTTGGAGAAAACACGCTAGGAAGCTCGTGCCCTTAAGAAACATAACACAGAGTTAAAAGGCAGATTGCTCCTGATATTTGACTTGGCACAAAAGTTATTGGCTGCAAGGAAACCATTCTTCAATTACTCTTTGTTCCTTATGGAATGACTTACATGGTTTCAGATCAAATCAATCACAGAAAGCAGACCCCATGCAGTGCTACATCCAGTAGATTTTGTCAAAACCTTTGCAGAAGCCTCTACTATGGATCAACACCTCCTTTGTGAGACATATTTTCATAATGAGGCCATCCCTGAGAACAAGCAACTTAACCTTCATCCTCTTGTCGGTGACATCCAGATTCGGGCATTCACCTCCTTTCTCCACAATCAGATTACATGGCAGGATGACTTCCTGGTTGCCAAGCACAATGAGGATAACCGCCTTCTCTGGATAAGGCCAGAACCACAAAATGCAGCCACCTTTGTTATAGAATATTATCAGTTTTTAAAGAAACCAGGGATGACTGAACACATTCAGCAACTACAATCAACAGTGCTTCAAGATTGTCAACACTTCATCAGATCCACAGAAATTGCTACCCTATAGGAAAACAACTTGTTTTGGCAGCAATCTACTGAGAAAAGACAGGAACACAATCCTTTTAGCCCTACTAATCTCGAGATAGCAATCTCCAGGGTACCTACCTACATCAAGTGTGTTCAGCAATGTAATGAAAGCTGGATAGGGTACTGGTTTTATTTTCCTATCCTCTGGTTTCCATCAGAGAGATATCAAATCCATTATAAGTTGCCTAAGAAGACAGAAACAACAGCTTGGCAAAGGTTTCAACGCATTCAAGGGTTCATAGCTCCAACAAACAGCACCTCCCATAGCTACTGCTTGAGTAACTTGCATGCTCAGAGTCGGTATTCAGATTCTGATTCAGAGTGAAGTTGCCTGAGGACATGCAACATTTTAAGTTGGGGGGGATGTTAGGACCATACAATGTACCTTCTTGCCCACACTTTTTTCCACCATTACACTCTTGTTTCACTCACATTTAAACTCATATTATCACTTTACCCTATCTTTCCAAAGGTATACAACGTCTCTTCTCTTTACTATATGTTTAATCTGTTTTGCATATAATTTTACATTACTCTCGTACTTAACCTTTGATCAGAAATGTATAAGTGCTGAAATAGTTAAAGCACACAAATCATGTGGTTGAAACAACAACTCATACAGAAGAAGCTGTTACACAGTCCGTGGTCAACGATGCTGAAACACAGAAGAAGTTGTTACACAGTCTGTGGTCAACGATGCTAAAACACAAAAGAAGTTGTTATACAGTCTGTGGTCAACGATGTTGAAACACAGAAGAAGTTGTTACACAGTCTGTGGTCAACGATGCTGAAACACAGAAGAAGTGGTTACACAGTCTGTGGTCAATGATGCTGAAACACAGTAGAAGCTATTACACAGTCTGTGGTCAACGATCCTAAAATAGTCAGAATGCAAATCCCGTGGCTGAAACAGCCCATGATTTGCATTGCTAAAACAACATACAACAGCAGTAATAAGAGACAAATAAAGAAGTTGTTACTCCAGCCACAACAGCAACACCTCACTCATCACTTGCAATAGCATTCTGTTGCGGAAGACTAGGATATCCTATTCCAGTTTAGAAAGTCGATCTGACTAAGAATAGGACTCATATGTACACCTATAATTAATTGATTAAATTGTATCGAAGGGATCCTCCTCTTTAAATAAGAGGAAATCACCATTCTAGAGGATCTTCGGTTTTGTGTACTAAGAAGGGTTTATAGAGAAGGACGTACTTCATTCCATATTGTAATATGATACATTGATAGATGAATAAAAGATGGTTCTGAGCATTTCTCTCTATCCTTCTCGTTTAAGGGGAATCTTGTGAGAAGGCAGAGCCAACCTTCTTCACAAGATTCACCCGTTAGTTTTGTAGTGTGTTAGTGTGATCTCTATTTATGCCTTGATTAAATTCTATTTTGCTGAAACACTACTTTATTAAATTCTGTTTTGCTGAAACACTACTTTATTGAATTATTGATTAAATTCAGAAGAAGGTGTTGAAGTTTCCTGCTTAGGAAATAGGGTCATGTTCTCTGTTAGAGATAGTTAGCCTTCAGTGCATTAATGAGATTATGAAAGTGTGCTAATCAGAAATAGGTGCTAAAGTTTCCTTCTTAGGAAATAGGGCTGTGTTCTCTGTTAGAGATAGTTAGATTTCAGTGCATTAATGAGTTCATGAAAGTGTGATAATCGGAAACAGGTGTTGAAGTTTCCTGCTTGGGAAATACGGTCCTGTTCTCTGTTAAGAGATAGATAGCCTTCAGTGTGTATGTCAATTATTTTAGTTAAGCAATGAGTTCATGAAGAGTGACGATCGAAAACAGGTGCTGAAGATTCTTGCTTTGGGAAGAGTCATGTTCTCTGGTTACAGAATAGTTGGTCTTTCCTATTGCAGTATCTTGTTGTTATTTTAATGTAATCGAGGATTCTTCAATTAATCATTTCTTTAAACATTGAGCTCTGCAATAGGTAGATTGCTTTCCTGTAATTCAAGTTAGAACTTCATTTTGTTCAAGGCAAGTGTGATTAATATAGTTTTTACTACAACTCTAGGTTGCTTTTGAGATTGAGCATATATAGTGAGTGGTTACCTTTGAAATAAACAGACTTCCCTGGGTTGACAATTTATGTAGCACTTGATTGTTTAGATTAAATAAGCAATTATAGTGACCAACACCTGGCTCACCACTTTTTTTGCCTTCCCAGCATGACATTGTAGACATCTACCTCCAGCATGTAGAGATTCTTAACTTGAATCCTTATCTTCTTGACTTGACCCATTGCTTTATGTCGTAGGTAGGCTTTACCAGTGCTAAAAACAACATCATAGCCTCTGTCCTCCAACATTGTGACTGAGACCAAGTTTTTCTTCAGACCTGGAACATGCATAACATTTTTCAATTTCGATACCATGTAGAAATTTCGATACACTTAATGTATTCCTGCGATTCTCTTGATCTAACAATTATATACCACTGTTAAATACAAAATCGCTTCTACTATTATTCTTGCAGAAAATTAAACCACGATCACAATTGAAATGGCTTACATGACTCCCTCTGAAAGGTAATGGTACCAATACCATTTGCACTGTATCATCCATTTCCACCCATCTCTATATACATTCTGAGATATTTCTCCTCCAAGTCAATGAAAGACTCTTTATCTCCCATCATGTGGAAGTAAGCACGACTATCGAAATACCACACCGGTCCCAATGCATTTGAATCCATGCATGCAATGAAAGAGAAATCAAACTCAAATTGTGAGACAAGAGCCTCACCAGTTGCAGCTCCAGCAATCGTCTTGTTCTTCTTCTTCTATGGACAGTTAGTAGCAAGATGCCCATGTTCATGACAGTGAAAACACTTCACTTTGGACAAATCAATCTTCTTGACTTTCGAATCAGATTTTGGATGGAATTTCTTCCCTTTCCCTTTCCTTGCCTTGTGTTATAACCCTAAATTGCACCACACATGCTTACCTGGCATCAGGCCAACTCATATCCCTTATTTTCCAAAACTCTGTTAAGCAACTCTTTGAAAATCCTCTTGTGTCAAGGCCCACGTGCCCTAACCCATTACTACACGCGTGTACACACTGGCTGACTCACAACAACCTGTGTGTACCTAACAAATCACGAAAAAAGGAAAGTTGTTGATGGAACAAAAAGCTATGGGTCAGTTAACTGAAACTCTTGGTCATGCATGGCCGAGGGTTCGTCCAAAACCCTAGCTCCTTCTAGCCTATAAAAGAAGGGGTAGGGGTACCATTTGGAGGAGGAAAAAATATAGTGAAGAAACTATGCCCATTTATGTAATCCATTGTCCCAGCCCTTTAGCCTTTCCTCATGCCAAAGGAGATTTAACACAAAGCAGTTGAAGGAAAAAAGAAGAGGATCACAGGATCAGGTTCAAGGAGGTGGCCGGTCTCAGATTTTGTAAGTTGATTCACTTTCAGTAATAAAAAGAATGCTTTTCCCATCCTAATTCATGAATTGTCTATGGTTTGATTAATTTATGCTTGATTTCTAACCCTTGAGTATAGAAGTAGCATGCATGCATAGTTGTTGTTTGTCTTGAGTGCATGTCATCTGTGGAAAGAGCAGTGAAAGCAAGTAATCAAAGCGCAACGGAGGATCTACATCGAACGTCGGTAATAAGGTAGGTGGTCCTTTTCCATGCATTTACTGAGAAAAATGGATTTAAATCTTGGGAGGTAGGTAAAAAAGTAGTTTCTATTCGGTCAAATCTGCATGCAAGTTTGACCCTAGTTTGCTAGTCCGTAGGGTGTTTTTCCCAACAACTGAATTGGCAATCGTACTGGGGAGGATACTCTTTAGGGTTCCTAGATTTATTTAAGTTTTTGGGTAGTTTAGAGACTAGATTTTCTGTTTTTTCTTTGCCTGTCTTTTTATTTTATTTCTGTAAGGTTTGAGCTAGCAGGGAGTCTAGTTTTCCATACCATCTTTCCCTGAATTTTGCTTGACTATATTTTTCGGGACACACAGAGGTACACGCGGCCTACAGAAGGCCTGAATGCATGTACCCACACCGTACCCTCTGACAGCCCACATGTGAATGCTAGTTGTAGAGATAGCAGTAGTGTGTAGGAGTTCAGAGAACCTTAGAGGCACTCCTCCTCTTCCCTATCAGAATCACACATTCTCAGGGGGGTTTTCTGGAATCTTGTCTGAGTCTTGCTTGATTTCAGTCCTATCTCAGATTGATTTTTTTTTTGCCTTATTATTGTTCCTGCCATTATTTGTTTTTTCTATTAGAAAGAGTATCCAAGCCTGCAAGGGATCCTGGTTATCAACACCAAAGGCCTCTTCCTAGTCTGGACTGCCTATTTCCATATTTTTTCTTAGAATTTAGATATACACGTTGCCTGTACAAGGTCAGCCCGTGTGTACATGATCTCTTTCTCCAGTTAGCATGCATTTTGACGCGTGTTGTTTGAGTGACAGTAGCGTGCTTGTACAAGCTACTTTTTGTTCAGGGTGGGGCAGTCATCCCCTCCTTTGATAAGAAGTATTTCTCTTAGGTGTTTGAATCTATGTTTGAACAGTCAATAGCTTAGGATTCATCCTACCCTTAGCCTACTTTTTCTCAGTTAATAGTTGACAGAAAAAATAAAAAATAAAAAATAAAAAAATTATGGTTTTCAGACAAGTGTGAGAGTCTTTGTTTTTTCATTTCCATTGTGTGATTCTTTACTCTGATTCTTTGCGATATGTTCTTTAAGCCAGAATTGTTTTCCTTGGTTTTTTTCTTGTCAGTATTTTCCCTTTTTTGCTTTACTAGCATTTAAATAAAAAAAAATCTCTTTTCATTGTCTTTTTTGGTTAAAGAATGTGTTTCTGCATCATTAGCTAGGGAAAAGTCTTTATTTCATAAGTTTTTGCAGTACACTTAGATTATAAGTAGCTCGTAGTCAAGCAAAATTCCTTTGAGTTTGTTGCCCACAATCTTA
>JASDQU010199004.1:1200-16957 GCA_032191745.1 Picea mariana
TGTATGTTCCTCTTGGAGGTTTATCCCTCCCTTTACATTTGGAAGTTGTAGATACCTTTGGATGTCATTACTTCCCTTGAACAATAACTATTGATTATTTCTCATATATTGTGCATAGTGTATTGTGGTGTATTGGTGTAACTCTTATACTATTGTTCATTGCTCATTGGATATAATTGAATGGTTTAAGTATAAGTTGAAAAAGGTTTTAGATTGTACTTGATACTGACTCACCCCCCCTCTCGATATCAACAATACTAACTTGCATTTTCATCATATGTTTGGGCTTGTACCATCGTTTTCCTTGTGTCTTGGGTAGGTACAATCAGCATTGACAAGGTCGACTACTTCTTGGAAACCTTGGCTACCATCAAGACCTTATTCAATCACTTCTACACACATAGAAAATTGACCTATAGGGGAATCCATCCATACATCACATTTTCCATCCCATTTCCCCCTAGGGTCACCGAGATTTCCCCCTTGAGGTGATTCTATCATCTCTAAAGTGACGAGAATACGTGCCTAAGGTGACAGTGGGTAGGTGTTCTCAAAGTTGTCGTTGTTTGGTGGTTGGGTCAAGATTTTCCCAACCTACAACTTGTGCAATAACACTTCCATTTGCGATCATTACTTGAAACTCTGGTGTTGAATATATAAAGATATCAAGAATTTTGGCTCATTTAAAATTAATAAAGTTATGGGTACTACCAAAATCAATCAACACTATTACCTTTTTCTTTTTGATATATCCTTCTATCATGGAAGTTTGAGGATATTTGATGTCAGCCAATGCATGACAAGATATTGTTGGAGTAGTCTCTTCCAATTTTAGATCTTGCAACAGTTCTAATTCTTGATCTTCTTCCTCTTCACAATTTTTGTAGAATAATTTCTTCTCACCGCATTTATCCCCCTTAATATACTCATTATCACAATTGAAACATATTCCCTTTACTCTTCTTTCATCAATTCGTTGAGGTGTCAACCTTGTAGGAAAGGAGAGGGAACGTGGTGCTCTCTATAGTTGTTAGGCCACCATTCAGTGGCCATATTTTTACTTTCCACTTTCCTTTCCCACTAAAATCATGCTCTACGATTTTAGGGTCAAAGAGATACACCTCATGTTGAATGATCTCATTTAAAGTGCCCATAAAGAGAGTGGGGTTCAACAATTTTATTCTCCCTATTTTCATGATTTCCTTCCATCCCAATATCACCTTAGGGAACCTCTCATCTAGGGTATGTAAAAGCATGACTACCATGGAATTTTGTAACTGTTCCATCTTTTGATCCATTTCCCTTTTAAGTAATTCTTGCAAATGTGTGAAATCAACCTTTTTCAACACAGTATCACCTATTTCATCAAATTGGTTCTTTAATAGCGATACTTGGTACCCTAAGTCTTCGCTTTCAAGCATCATGTATGAGTTATATAGAGGTTTAAAAGGAGTAGAACCTTTTTTCAAAACCCTTTGACATGTGAGAAAATAATAATAGTCCTCTTTTTTCTCCTTATCACAATTTTTGAATCACTAAAAACAAATATTTCTATCAAACGTTATGCTAATTTCAAGTTAACATACCTTTAAAAACCCTAGTTTGTAGACTTTCTTGTTGGTCAATGTTTCTCCTAAAATATCTTTGAAATTTCTGCCCATCTGAATCTAAAAATTTTATCTATGATAGCCGCATATGTCTTTCTACAATGCCACAAGTTTGACCAAATTCCAATGTGCCAAGAGAAAGTTATGGTAACTTTTCCAAAACTTGTTGTTTTTGTCCCTTTCAAGAGAGAGAACTTTTACAGCCTTCCACATGTCCATTTTTCTAATATATTTCTAAAATTTTGACATGAAATACTATGATTTGTCTTCTTTCCAATGTAGTTGGTGGCACTCAATTTGTACTTTTATTGCTTCATATATGACAGGTTTACTAAGAACACATGTTTTCGACTAATTTAAAACGAATAAAAACACCCTAATTTCTACAACGTGTATTTTAAAATTATAGTGAACCATAACCTAAAACTTTTACCACATGTACTTGTCTATGTCTCCTCAATATTCCAAAAATATATATGTTTGAAACATCCTAGAAAAAAAATTATAGAAAAAATCCCAAGACGACTCATTTGAGACTAATTTCGGGACTAGTTAAAAATCGTAATTTCCACGAGATATATCTCTGAAATTATAGCTAACCAAAACCTGAAATTGTTACAATGGGTACTTTGATATGTCTCCTAAGACTCCCAAATTTTTCACAATTTGAAACTATCTAGAAAATTAGTTATAGTGATATACAAATTTGAAGGAGCCAAACCCAAGGATCATATGCTCTGAAACCAAATGTTATACACCAAAACATCCAAATATCATAAAAAGAGAAACAAAAGTAACTATGCACCTTGAGAATGAGAGAGAAGAATGAATGATAAGCCTATTCAAAGAGGCAACCTCCTTTTACAATATAACAAATTTACAAGATGAGATGCTCCTAAAATTGTCTCCTTGGTATATATATGAGACAAAGGGTACAATTACAATTAAAGGGTCTAGCCAAGAAATAAGAACAACACTAATATAACAATATAAATGTAATAACTCAATATGTAGGGCTTAACAACTTCCGCCATGAGGTGGCCTATGAACCAGAATCAAATAGTGCATCAACCTTTATCTTCTTGACCTGGGTTTTAATATGGAAGAGTTGAGTCATCTCCTTCTCTTCCTTGGAATGGAGGCTACTTGATGTAGGAGCATCGCCAGCAAAGCGCGTGTGGAGGACAGTTGGGCGCACTAGCGCGTATTTTGAAAATTTTGAATTCCAAAGTTAGCATATTAATGTAATATCTGGAAAAGACTTTTATTTATGAGCATCATTAATGCCTGAAGGTTGAGCCATCACATAAGATCGATGAGGGGATGTATTTTGCTTTAATGTTAAATATTTCAGTACAGATCTGGAGCTTTCGCTCTTATTTGTCTGACTCGAATATTTATTGTAATAAATGTTAAGTAGTTGAATGTTTTTAATTCGATAGGATAGTCTAGAGTCGTTGGAGGGAAAGAACTCAAAGAGCCCTCTTGTATAAAGCTTTGTATTGTTGCCGAGAGAAGGTTGTTGATAGAAGATAGTTGATGAGTTGTTGAATCTATTGGATAGGTTTCCATTGAAGTGTTGTTAGTTGTTGATAGATGATAGTTGACAAGTTGTTGAATCTATGGTATATGTTGTAGAGTGTTGAAGAACAATGTATGAATCCACGTATGTGACTATTGAATTAATATAACAGAGGAGTATTGTCCCAAATGTGTGGTGTTGTTGTGTCTATCTAGATGAATGAATGGTGTACTTTCTACTTATTCAAAATTCTCTGTTATTTATCGTTCTCGTGGTTTATGAATGCATTTACATGGCTGAATGTATGAATCGTTGTGGAAATTGAATAAGTTTCAATTAATTCTCTTCTATGAGCGACTACAAGGTGTGCAAAGTGTCTGCAAGGTGTGCGTGACCGAGTCTGTTTTGACTCAGAGGTTCAGCTGGGATAGTTGAAGTTGGCATGTAGGAGGAATTATGCTTAGAGTCATATTGTTCAGGAGGAACAATCGAGTGTAAAAGGATTGTTGCAAGGAGTGCGGAGTCATCCTTTAGTGGTCAAGATTGAAGGAAGTTGTCTGTAAGGAGTGCGTGACAGAGTCTTAGACTCGTAAGCTTAGGAGGAGTAATGTGACTTTAGTCGCAGAGAAGTGGTTGGAGAACAGTCGCAGAGTGTGCGTAGTCACCCATAGAGAAATTGAGTTGTGGAGGGGAACTTGTTGCAAGGCGTGCACAGGTCGAGATTTCAACTAAGTGTCGAAGAAAGCGTTCTGAGGGACGAAGAAAGTCGACGGAAGACAAGCTCAGGAGGGAGAGCGGAAAGAGACCTTCAAAGGGGAGAATCCTTTAAGGTTTCCCAAAACCTACGATCTAGATTCGTTTTGGAGGGAGGCGGATTGTTCCAGACCGTCAGATCTAGGGGAGTTACGCGGAGGTTGGGCGTAAGGTGTTTCGGCACTTCGTGGTTTGGAAAGTTTGGAGGTATCTTCAGAGTAGATTCGCGAAATAATCTCAACTGTTGGCTGGGAGGAAGACACGTGGCAGCGGATTAGGAAATCCGAGAGTCGAAAGTCCGCAGGTTCGTGTGTGAGGTGAACATAAGTTTCGCAAAGTCGCGAAACCCGAACCATAGTGGGGCCGTAAAATCCAAGGAGACATGTGGCGTAAATCCGGAGATCCGAAGGAGAGCGCTTCGGAAGGAACCGGAGTCATAGATAGTGATATCTCTGAAGCCCGAAATCACGAAGAGGTTGGTCCACGATTATAGCCCGTGGTCACTTAGGAGGAAGACTCTAGCATGGGGTTAGCACTCACAAAGTTTGGTGTTGCCAAGAGCGTCAGAGAGCGAAGTCACGGGTAGTTCGACCATGCGGGTAACACTAAAGGGACCTGTGCATTGAGTTTAGGGATTTTTTGAAAGCCCAAAGAGCCAGTTCGGCTCGGGAGTTTGAAGATCCAAGACTGGGAGGTCGCGTAGTCCCAAGGAGGGAAGGGGGTCTGCGCCACTACTCAAATTAATCTCCTTTTTCATTATGATGTCGGGAATATTTTCATCTATATTTGAGCTACTCTCTACCTAGTTCCTTGAATCCATGGCTAGCATGTTATTCCTCTTGGCATCCTTCTTGTAGTTCTTTGGATTCAACTCTAGATGTAGCATCCAACACTTATCTTGGGTGTGACCATCAATATTACAATGGTTATAGTGGTTGTTTGGATCCTTGCACTAATGTGTAATGGTTGTTGTCTTCTTGTCCTTTATTTTCAACTTCTTCTTTCCCTTCTTGAAAGCATCTTGATGGTCTTTCTACTTGGAACAACTTGGTTGTCATTTATTCTTATCCATATTCTCCATATATTGTGCATGCACACATGCCTCATTAACTATCCTAGGTTTAAAGAGCATCACTTTCTTTCATAAATGACCATGCAAACCACCCACATAATTGAGGAATACATTTGGGTTCTTGGGAGATATACCCAATAGAATGGCCTTTTTTTTGAACTCAATGGTGTACTCTTGCACACTCTACCCTTGCTTCTACCAAAAGTAATGACAATGGATCCACTACTCTTCTTCACACCTGATAAGGTAGAACCAGGGCCTAATGAGGTTTTTAAACACCTCCCACTTAGTTATTGGGGGATCATCGTCTAGCCTAAGCATTTTCATATGACTTTCACACCAAGTTCGGGAATGGCCCTCTAACTTCAATTAGGCAGATGAAATATTTTGCTCTTCTATTATGTTATAAACGTGGAAACAAACTTCTAATTGTTGCCATCATTGATTCAATTTAATAGCACTTAATCTCACCTCGAAAGGGTTTGATGTTCACTTTCGCTTCCACTTTAAACAAACATTGAGAAGAAGCAATGACATTGGAACTTGGTCTCTCTTTCTCTACTTATTTTTTCAACTCCTTTTCTGAGTCTTCCTTATCTCCATATTTCTCCTTTGATACAATTTCTAAGTTAGAGTCGCCACACTCCATGAAAGTTTTGAACTTTATCTCTAGAGATGCCATGAGAATGGCCATGTTGCAAGAGATGTCAATGACTTGTTCTTCTAGCTTCAAAAATCTCTCTTTTGACTCATCCCATGGAGCATTATTATACTCATCCATCATGGCTAGGGTTTTAAACTCTACGCCAATTCCTGAATCATGCAACTCCCCACAAAACCCTAAAGAAAATTGCTTTGATACCAATATGATTTGTAAATTACCATGGATATTTCACTAGAACAATTCATCACAATAGATCTTATAATATTCTACAATCTTTCATTATGCAGTATTCTATTGAAGCTTGTAGACTTGATATTATTAGTTTTAACACAGAAATTACTAAAAGTAAGTTGAAACTCAAATGAAAGAAACAAACAATAACACACCATCCACACAATGAACACAAGATGTATCATGGGAAAACCAAATACGAGAAAAACCCAACTAGAAGGTGAGGCCCATCCTCTACTCTTGTCTTCTCAATGTGAAAATCGAATACAAAGAAAGGGGCACTCATTATGAAGATGGAATCGACTCTATGGACAGCATGGTTGCTATGGGTTTTGGTTGCAACGATACCAGTTGTCAAGTCTAGAAGTTTTAAATAAGTTGTAGTTTTAACCTCGAAAACAAAAAAATGGTGGTGTTGTTAGCACCACTTTTCAATTTAGGGATTGATTTTAAGGTTTTTGTCAACAACACTACGACGTTGTTAAAGCCATGGTTGCAAAAGGTGGTAATTTTAACTATGAAAAAAAAAGGTGCTACTGGTAGCACCACTTTTCGAAACGGATGTAAAATTAACCACTAAATGCGACCTCTAAAAAATCGAGAGCTCTCTAGTCAAATTGGTCACTGTGTTAAGGATGAAAGGAAATGGGAAAAACAAGAATGTTGTCGTCATTGTTCAAAAGAGAAAGGATCCAAATAAGCATTATGACCATTGCAATAGAGATGGCGACACCAAATATCAATGTTGGGTGTTGCATCTTGAGTTACATCCCCAAAATTGTACAACGCAGACCAAGATGAAGAACCTTCTAGGCATGGATGTGGGTAATGAAATAGATATTGGCCTAAATGTGGATGAAAAGATTGTACGTACCAAAGTGCACAAGGAGGTAAACATGAGCAACCTCCATAACAGTGATGAAAAGAAGATGAAAAAACTCTTCCATATCAAGATCTAGGTCAAGCATATCCAAATTAGATGATATGTTCGACATTAGTTTGTAAGCCACCCTCATAGTAAAGACCGTGGTAAGTAAACTTGATTAGAGATACATGACCATCTTCATCCATTTCTTTAAGACAATTAAATAATGATGTTGAGATAAACTTACCAAAGAGTATAAGCTTAAAATTGTCATTAATGCATATTTCAATTATGAGATAGAGGTAGATATGGTAGCACTTAATGTATGTGTAGTGGTGGGAAGCCCCTATATGTATCTAAGGGATGGTATCTTCATGAGAAGAGTTAACAAATGTTTCTCAATAAAGGGTGGTTTGTACTTCACCCTCAATGCACACAAGGGTAGACCCAAGCTCTCTTTGATAAGGGCCCATCAAACCAAGAAATAAATGAACTTAAGCAAGAAGAATGCATTTCTCTCCTTGAAAGAAAACCAACAAATGTGTACAGGGAAAATAGAGACAATAGAAATTAGTGGGATATATGATTATGTAGAAGAAGACTAGATTGACCAGGACTTGGTAAAAATTATGGCAAAAAGGCAAGGCCAAGTGATACTCTAGAGAGAAAGTAGAGAAAAGTTTCCCTAATCTCCTCCTATAAAATCTTTTGAGAACCAAAAGCCTCTTAAAATAGGGAGATATGATTCAAAATGGATCGTTATATAATTTGCCATCGATCTCTATACTTTCTAGGGTGAAGAATCAAGGTTGTGGACTTGTAGGGGTCCTTTTCAACACTATTCCTRAAACCCACTTAACATGGCCCAAATCAAAAAATTGCTCAATTTGGGGCCCAAAAATGTACTTTTTGGCATCAAAAAGGCATTGCCAACATACTTGAAGGCGCCACGGGGTAGTACACAATGATGGCTTCRAAACAAGCTATCATGGACCTCAAACAAAGCCCATGTGAAAAATTTATGGACTGTGTAAGTTGGCATATGCTTTAACCACCACAATATCAAGTAGATGCCACATCATCCCCCATTAGGGTCCAAACTCTAACTATAATTGGGAATTAGGACATGCTAAAACCCTAACACTAACCCTAGCGATGAACATGACATGTTAAAAATTGAATAGCAAGGGAAGAAAGGGGTTCCATTCCTATTGTAATGATTTTTTTAATGAGAAACATAAAGAAAAATATATATTAGGATTTACACCATCAGATTTGAGTATTTCAGATCTAATGGTATATATCCCAAGGTATATTTCCATTTATGTTTCTCTGTTGGGTCCTTATTGTTGATCGTGCAATGGAGGTGCTTATTATTGGTCATGTAAAGGAGTGGGATATCAAAGCAATGCAAAAGAAGAAGAGCACCCTATAGCATCTTATGCATGCACAATTTCTACTTGCTCCATAGTAAGCCAATCCTTCTCTAGATCTTGCATTGTAAATCTAAGAAATAAAAGACCAATGCACATTGTTTCTTTCTCATTGGAGTGTTCCCCTCATGGGTTTTTGTAGGGTACATCTTGTGTTCAATGTGTTAATGGCGTGCTCTTTTTAATATTTTTATTTTCTCAGTGCATTTCGATATTCTAAGCAGTATGCCTTTAATATTATATCTTAATCATAAGTAATCATTACGTAGTAGAGTCTAATCTCACTGTAGTTACAATAGCATATTTAGAGCTATAGTGATGAATTGTCTTATGGAATAACTACGACAATTTACAAATCACATATAGAGACCCCAGTGCCTAGGCTTAATTTATTGTAGCATTGATTGGGTGCATCAAAAATGCAAAACTCTCTATATCATTGTTATGCCTTCTACCAATCTTCTTCTAACTAATTGGCATATGGATATTGGGAATATGCGTCCTTTTTCTCTAATTATAGTTGGTTTAGTGCAATGCTTAAAATATATTGGTGTTCTAGTTATGACGATCACTTTAATACCCTCCAAGTCAAACACCCCTATAAACAAGAACTCTTTAAATGGTTYCATGGGGAAAATTAGAATAATGGTTTCCTTTGTAGGTAACCTTGTCACCAAGTCTCAAGTTTCTATTACACAGAAGCAATGGAGCTTTCACAACCTAGGGTGCAAAAGATGTGCCATGTAACTTCTCTATGTTGCATGCAAAAACTAAAATGGATAAAAAATTGGCATCCAATCTCTAATGTCAAAAAACAAAAGTCCATCTAAATAAATAAATAAAATATCGTAGATCCATCTTAACCCCAAAGATTTTCAGATTACCATCCCAACAATTGGAACTCTTCCTAACTCTATAGGAACCCATAGATATGCCGCAATCCTAGCTGCCAAAAAAGGAAAAATGCCTTTGTCAATGATGATGTCTCCGCAACAGTGTATGGTGAGGTATTGCAGACTGGATATAAATCCACCTCTATTTTTTGTTCCTCTACACTTATGTAGATGTCTTTATCTTGTCACCTCTTTCCAAACCTCACTTTTTAAAGTTTGTCAAAGAAAGTTCTGCCTTGAGTTTGCAGAGAAACAATAATCCATGAAAGATGAAACTCTTTCCTCTTCAACAAAACCAACAAATCTAACCTAAGAACAAGGCCACACAAGAATTTTTTATTATTATTATTTTTTAATAGTGGTTCATCCATGCCTGGGAATCCATTGTACTTAGTATTCTTTAAATTCTGTACAATGCTTCCAACTTCCTCTATTCCAGAGGAGGTAATTACGGACATGTAACATCACCGGCCATTAGGTTCCCCATATATGGTTCAAGATGCCTTGGGAAGGGAAGCCCCTTCAAGTGCAAAATCTTGTTATGCACACTTTTATTGAAGGAATCAGTTACTGTTTTTACTATTAATATGATTAACATAATAAAAGAGAACAATGACAACTTATTTGTTAGCTCCAAAACGATAACACAATGAAATTGTCATCCCCATTGAACCCCCAAGGAAAGTTGTACCCAGCACAAGACGAAGCCCAATATCAAATTCTATTAAGGATCTAATCAGCTCCCCGAGAGAACGGCCATATACAGAGCCTATCAAAAATTATGGGTATGAAGAGACCCAATCAAAAATTATGGGTATGAAGAGACCCAATCAAAATTATGGGTACAAGGAGACCCAATGGAAGCGAAGCACAAGTCCATGTCACCAGTCCCAATGCAAAAATAACAAGTAAAGCATGAGTGATGGTTGACAAAATTTGTTGCCGATGCCAGAACTATATTTTTCACAGCACCATCTATTTCGCAGAAATCGGTAATACAAAATTATGGTCATTTCTAGGACAACTGCTAGAGCTCAAATATGTGCTCTTTACTGTGCATGGTCATGAAATTGTCACCCCGATTTCTGCTTAAAGGCATCAAAGATATAAAGATGAAAATTCTTCAAACCATAATGCAGGAGAGCACAAACTTGTGCGATTTGGACAATCAGTTATACCGTCCAGAATTTGGACACAATGCGACGAAGACATGTTGCAGTGATAAACTATGCTCACTGAAATAATTGCATTGAATCACATCAGCTTCTAGATAATCTCCATTGCTCTGCTTTATAGACAACACCAGCCTTTTCACATTTCAAATAGTCTACTATAATAGTCTTCTGAGCTAGGCATGTGGAACTTTGGGTCATCTGATCTTGGAATTACTCAATCCAGATCTATGGTCCAATAGCCCCATTATTTCCTTGCTTGAAATTTCATCCAAACTTGTTTCCATTCTTCTCCCAAAAATAGCTACATTTGAGGATAGAAGGTATCTTACTCTAACCATCCCATCCATTTGTGACAACAGAAGAGTTTCTAAAAGTTAAATTCACTAGCTATTGAAAAGATATCACAGAGGAAGGATAATCAAGGTACATTTGATCTTGGTCCCTCATCTTTGATGACATCACAAAATCATTCTGACAGGACAGGTAAGATACGAAGGCATCTCCAACTTGGTCTTGAAACTTTCTTACTGCCTTAAAGCTGCCATATTGGCATTGTTATAAATGATTTGATTTTCCTTCAACTAAAGTCGAGCATCATAAGCTCTGGTACTTAACTGTCCCAAGAAAGGATTTCTAAATCCAAGCAAGGATTGTTTAAAATTGGAATTGGCTGAATCTTGTATAGGACCACTAAAAAATTGAATATAAACTGCAAAAATTGGTTGGGTTTGTCCCACAGACAATTTTTCTCTACTAACAGCAATTATTTCTAGATCAATAACTTCAACATCATTTGAGATGCCATTTCTGAGCATCTGATGCAACAAATTGTTTGCATTGAATATGTATACAATGTACACCATACCATGCATACGATGTCATTTTAACATTGAGTAAACATGACTTCCTATTTATATTTGACTTTGAGTTTCTTCTCAATTCAGATATATTTCAAACTAATTGGCAATATGTAATCTAGAAGACAAAAGTTCGATTCATGAAATCAAAATTGACTTGGGTTCCATTTCGGACTACAAACATGCCACGATTCATAATAAAATCAATCAATATAGAGAGCTGTAGATTATTAACTAGAGACAACGTAATTTGACTATTAGGGCTACGAGTAACTCATCATGTTCTTCAATAAATTTAGAGATATTGGAAAACAAAAACAATTCCAATGCAAGCGAAATAAAGGAGAGGTCACAGTTGGTTTCTGAGACTCCCAACATTTCCAAATCAAACGTACTGCATAACCAAGGCTCCGTAGAATTTAGTCCTAGAAAACCAGCTTCTAGTAGATTATAAAATATCTAGAAATCTTTTAACTGAATGCTTAACACACCATTATAGGCATTCTTACGATATAACCAACTTGTAAATGTACTTGCCTAATATAAAGGTACCTCCCACAACCAATGCCCACACAAAAACTGATATGGCACCTAAGAAAAACACAAAAAGGAATCCAGCATGCAAACCGCTTGATGTTTTTCGTGGTGTGACAGAATCTGCTGATTTGAAGCCAATAGAGCTGCTTGCAGGCCAACTGGACACAAATGACCCTTGCACGATGCCATTAGCTACACCACATGAGCAAGTAGATAACAGATCCCCAGATGAATGCTCTATCTTGGGTTCAAGAACCATAGAGCATGCACAGGTAACAGATACAGCAGCAACAGCAGCAACATGATTAATTGCAGTTTCAACAGTTACTGAATCGACCTTAGGCAATTGTGACAAATACTTGCTTCTGAAAGGATATTCAGCTGCTGATGCAGGACGTGCATGAATGGATGCCAGCAGGCTTGCAAATTTGGAAGATGACCCAGTATCATAATCCTCGTGATTCTTTGAGCTTTGCATTCCAGCACTTACATCTTGTCTTGTCATCATAAATTCATCATCTGAAAAAGCAAATTAAATTAACAATGAGGAAAACAAAAATGAAAATTATATCTCTTGCCAGTAATCAGTATTTCAAATAATTGTGTCTATACCTGCTGAAGGAGCCAGATTTCTTGCATCATCTATTTCCGAAAAGGCAAAGCCATTATTCATCCATTGTTCTTGCATCCAATATGAAGCTCCCGAATTTTCCCCTACTGGACTGGAATATTGGTGTCTTTCCACATTATAAGCCTGTTGTGAAAACAACATCGAATTCATTATGATAACATGAACAGGAAATTCCATTCCCAAAATTTTAACTTTCCTGTTCAAGGTTACTATGTAATATTTCTGTGAAACTTCAATACAAAAGTACTCCAGGACCCTGGAAGATCAAACATGAACGAATGATAAATTCTCTGCCAGAACATATAAGTGCATACCTCTTGGAGCTCACTGTATCCATATGGAATCTGAGTCTGTTCTGACACTCCAGTTGACATCTCTTGTTTACCCCTAAGAAAACTTAAGTCAGTGTGTTGATTTTGACTCTCCTTTGGATGCAAGGCCATTGATGGAGCAGCAAAATTATCTGGACAATCTGAGACATCAAAGAAAGTATCCTTTCTATCAAAGGTTTCTAGATCAGAAGTGTTCAGCTCAACTGGATTTACAAGATCCTTCAGCTCTAAGAAAGATCCATCATGAAATGCAGGTGACGATTCATGTAGATTTGATAAGAATGGATCAATACTTGTAGAACCCTTCTCTCCAACTCGCATGCTATCTTGCACATAAAAGATATCCACATAATCTTCCGTGTTTCTCTGCACAGGATTATTTATGTTGCCAAACAAGTTTCCCAAATCATTAAACACCTCACCATCTTCAGTTTGCATGACGGTTTGTTCTAATGTTTCTTTTGAGATCAGGGCATCCCACTCCTGCACATAATGAAAAAAATTGAGCACATGTCAATAAGAAAAAAATCCGGTCTTGTTATTATGCTTGAAAAGCATGAAAATTTTTAAATTTATAAGAACATGAATGTCATTCGTCATGCTTAATGACATATGTCATAAATTAATCCTTAGACATGATGTTTGCATTATTTGCTACTTCAAGAAAAAAATAGCCAACAACATTCATTCTTAGGTTTGACCAACAACCACTGAATCAAATGCCAAATACAAAATAAGAATTGAATATAAGCATTCAGATAGCACAAGTTCAAATTTATAGAAATAGAACATTTATCTCACAGATGTGAGTATTCTCTCCTTGCAAATTGATTACCTGATTGCCTTGCACCAATTCATTTTCCTTAGCGTTTGGCTCAATATCATCTGGGTTATCAATCCATGTATTCAATATGCTATCAATATCATAATCATATGTTGAAGGAGCTAGCTCCTCGACTGGGGAAACAATCACGTTATCCAATGCAGGAACCCCTCCACAGTGTGCAATAATTTCCTCGGTTTTGCTCAAAGTGGAATCATTTGTAGCAACGTGGTCCATTTCTACAGAAGATATCTCTTCAGCTTTACTAAAGATGTCCGCATTCCAATCCTCTTCCCTGAATGGAGCACCATATTGTTCCCCATTTTTGGGACCAGGACCACTCTTTTGGAATACCCGACATAGTACATAGGAGTCCTACAGCCACAACATAAATATAAGGATTCAAGATTTAGCGATTTCATTGATGATTTAGCCAAGCATATTACTAGCAACAAGAATGTGCCATTGTTTTATTGCGCCACATATTTCTACACTACAGGGACTTTCATATCAATAAAATCCAATAAAAACATGGAACGTTTAGATCAAAATATTTAGTTTGCACTTTGTAGGCCATCAGTTTTGCAAATAACATGTCAACAATTAGTCAGTCAAGAATACTCTGACAGAAATCCAACAGGAAACTTCTGACCAGAAGATTTGAGTCCACTTTCAACACTATGCTTCCCCAGATCAAAATATTGAGTTTCAACTTTGTAGTCCATCAGTTTTGCAAATAACATGTCAACAATTAGTCAATCAAGAAAACTTATGGACAGAAGATTTGAGTCAGCTTTCAAGTCTATGTATCACTGGCAATTTGTCCAGGGTAAGTCCAAGTTTCATGTGTCAATGCTAGGGCAACACATCCAAAAGGATATTCTCTCATGAAATGAAAGAGATGCATCTGATCCAGCTTCATGGCATGAGTATGCAGCGAACCAGCTCAGAACACTCTGAAATTTCCATGCCAAAAGCGAGGCGGTCTAAATTTCCCAGACTCAGAAATATACCAAGAACTGCTATACTGCCGGTTCAAGAATATTTTAAAAATATATTAAAATTTTTAAAAGGGCCCAGTTGTGCCCTACATTCTTCCCCAAAATGTCACCCCACCCTGAAATGAGCCCTACTTGTCCTTCATATTTTTTGTTCTAAATTTATTTATTTACTGACATATTGTCTGTATATATTTTTCAAAGTTGAATGGAGTCTCCAGTATAGATCTCCAAAAATAGGGTATGCAATGTATAGGTACATCAAATAAACATAAATATATAGATAGATACCAGATAGATATGAAGGGGGGAGGAGATGGAGGAAGGAAATGGAGGTTTTTCGCAGAGGGGGTTTGATGGTGAAGGAGGGCCAAGGGAAAAGTCATTAGACACTAAGGTAAGTTTTTTCTCTCCTAATGACTTTTCAACTAAGGATTTGGAGGACAGAAATAGTTCTTCTAGTGGACCTGCATCTTTAAATAGGTCCCCTCATCATATTTCTTCTCCCACGTGGAGAGAGATTGTAGTGGGACATGCTGACAGGAGAGGAGGCAATCATGATAGTGTCAGCAGTAGAGATCTGGATGTTAAGAGGATCCAAGGAGGCTCTGATCTGCATTCATGATGGCACAAGGCCACTTCAGTCTCATGATCCATATTCAATTAGCACTAGTGAGCAGTCCAAAAAATTACTGCAAGAGTTGGGGGAAAGAGGGTATTGTCCTTGTAATCCAGAAGAGGGGTTATGGATAGATCTCAACCTATCCCCCCAACAAAAGCCCGAGGTGGCTACTTTGACTATGGAGGAGCTTGCAGGGAGTAATCTAGGGTTTGAAAGATTTCAAGAGAGACCTAGAGAGGAGCAGCTTTCGGGTGATCTGGTGAGGAAGAGGAGAAAGAGCGCAAATTGTGTAAAACTCACAGCAGAAAAAATGAAGTTAGTAATGAGTTAGGATGTAGTCATGGATCAAGTTTTATTGTATCAAGAAACTACTTTAGTCAGCAAATTTCATGGAAGGATGATTCAAAACAATCAATGAATATGTGGATTCATTGGGTTTGGCATCAGCAGTTCGAGTATGCCCCTATTTTCCATTTGTTGACTAGGGGCTGGATCAACTTCATCTTCCAATGAGCAAGGGATCAAGGGAATATCAAGAGGGGGAAATGGTATTGGGACAGCCCCATTCTGCCTGTTATCGCACGGTTTGTAGGAAAGGTCCAAAGGGCTTGAGTCAGGGCTTGAAACCGGCGTAACAGGAGCTTCCCCACCCACTGTCACCTCGATGGGGAGCTCTTTCTATTTAGGAGGGCAAGTCCAAGGGAGACGTCCCTAAGGCAATCTGGATTAAAGGAAGGCTAAA
>JASDQU010199004.1:17057-28035 GCA_032191745.1 Picea mariana
TTGTATAAATAATTGAGAAAAACTCTCATTTTTTCATGATTCATTCATCACACAAGTGTAAGGTCTGAAATTTGCGCCGTTTTGAAGGGTTACTGGCTGAAATTTTAGGTGCACTTCTTGGAGGTGGCTATTTTTGGTGTCTCTTGGCTATTTTCATGGTGGAGGATCTTTAACTAGGGTTTAAGCTTGATTATTCTTGGTGAAGTAGAAAATCTGCATTTCTTTATTGTGAATGAATCCCTATGGTGAATTTGCTTGTTTCATATCAAAGATTATGAAATTGCTTGCTTGAAACCCTAGGAGAAAGACATGTTATTATTTTTTTCTCTATAATCTTCCACTTGTTTAAATTTCTCAATAAAGCACCTTATCAAAGAAGTGGATACTAGAGCCCTACCATTGTAGAACTCTAGTAACCCTACTTCATTGCCTATTGCATATTTTATTTCAAATTTGTCTAGGAAAAAGAGAAATCGCTAGGGCCTAAGTTGTCTTACTTTCTAGCAATTATTTCTCTCTAGGACTTGGATGTTTGAGGCCTTAGGTTACTAACACCTCTCTCATCCTTCCCATCTCCTTGACATAGTACTATCATTGTTATTTTCCTCTAAGAGTTGTTGTTATCATTGACTACATTACCCTAAAAGACACTAGTCTACTCACTACAAGTGACTGATTGATCAAACAACTTTCAAACCATTTTCCTTGAAGTATTTACTAACTTCTACTAACCCTAGATTATCCAAATTCATTGACTAACTTGCTGTTGTTGCAAAAGATTGCTACAGCCATCTAACAGCAGCAAATTAACCCTAAAAGTGACATGTTATGCTAGCTAGACATTGCTAAAACTGCTTGTGTTCCTAGTTGAAGCTATTATTTCAAGTCTTTTATCAAGCATTTTGAAGCATAATTATTGTGGTTACTGCAAATTTATCATTGTTGTTATACACTGTTATACTGCTGCAATTTTATATCAGCTAAGTCTATTTTCTAAGAGTTCATTGTCTTATGAAGCATTAATATCATTTTTGTACTTGGAAAGTGCCATTTTTCTCTTTGTTTTCTTGTTCTAACTTCTGGGCAGGTACACAATATTACTCTTTTACTTCATCTTAAATAAGACTCAAAGAACCTTTTAACTTGAGTGACCTGTGAGAGGGGAGGGACTTTCTTGTATCATTTGCCTTAGCCTCCTCAAACCCTCAGGTTACTGGGGAAGTCTCCCCTAGGGTACCATAACATAGTCCTAAATAGAAAGGGGTTTCCTATTAAGGTGATAGTGATAGGTCACTCCCAGTTACGCCAATTTTATATCCACTTGCCTTGGGCTTTGGGAAAGTACAAATTGTGTGATACAATTTTGGTGCCGTTGTTAGGGAACACTGAGTCAATATTCCTCAACGACACTTTTTCGGTAAACCTTTATCCGAAACCTACTTTTCACAAAGCTTACATGGCAACTCCACTGAGGGTGATTCCCTCATCCCTTTGATAATCCTTAAGAGGATATCTGGTGACTCCACTAGCCTTTTTCAAGGTGCCACCTTACTCTCGATTTTGTGATATTTCCAAGTTATGGGATCATGGCGCCCTGGGAACAAGTGTATCCGACTATTGATTTCAAAAGTTTTCAAGGATACCCGCATTATTTTGACGCAAAATGGTTAAACAACTCTCCAAGTTTCAGAGGCCTCCCAATTACTCACATTGTAGAATTCATTAAGTATATAAGTGAGATAGAATTGGAAGGGGAGGATGTTCTGGTAAAATTTTCCATACTTTCTCTGCCATCTTTTTTGCAAGATTGGTTTAAGGGTTGTTGCAAAGATAGGGGTATACCATCTTTCGTAGACCTCATCAGTAGGTTTATTGAGTTTGTCAAACCACAATGCCAGACATATGAAGATGCCCTTCAAAATCTCACGATAGCCCTAGAGGACGAAGGATTCACCACTGAGATTGTGGAAGATCTCAGGGATGTGTAACCTACTCAATACCAAGAACCCTCTGATATAGAAGGAGAGATTTACGAAGAAAGTTGTCAACCCCTTGAAGAGGAGCAAGATTTTTTCCATGATTCATTAGAATGCAGTAAAGATTTAACTAAAGAAGTGAATTGTGAGGATGAAGCACTAGTATCCGCTCCTCCATCCGATGAAGCTCTCCAAGATCCTATTTCTCCTGCACGGGATGAAGAGAATGAGGTGAGTCATTTTCCTTTCCAGTTTTTTGATGACGCTTTGTTCTATGATTCAGAAAGTGAAGTAAACGAACCCTTGGAAGAGCTAGGTCCTTCATTTTCTAATGAAGACGAAGAGATGAGTCTTAGGGATGATGTACTGGACCCTCTTCCATTTGATGAAGTCATCCAAGTCATTGACACTCCTGCACAGCAAGAAGTGAACACGGTAAGTTATTTCCCTTTCCAAGATCTTGATGATGCTTTGTTTTATGATTTGGAAAGTGAAGGAGTGTTAGAGGAGCCCTTGGATGTTTTAAGCTCTTCATGTTATGATAAAGGTAATGATTTTGTTAATAATATTGATGAGTTCATACATGTCGGGAAACGTAAATGGGATGTGATTGGATATGATGGGGATCCCATTTACAACATTGAGGGTCATTTCCAAAAGTTGCCTTTACAACTATCATATGAGATTACTACTAATTTTGACATTTGGCAGCAAGGAGATGATGTGGTTGCAGATGATTTCCAAGCCCCCAAGGGAGACCTAGCTCTATGCTCTCATGATGATTTTTGGTCATACTTTGAGGATTTTGATGAGTATTCCTCTGAGCATTTGAATTTAATCCATGAAAAAGATTATCAACCACCGTTGTGCTCAGATCTTGATAAGGGTGAGAACGTCACTTGCCTGAAGCAGGGTACTAGTGACAAGGCTTTCCAGCCTCCATTGATTACTTTGCCTCGCTATGTCACTAAGCATGCAATCAGAAAATATGTCCCTTGTCTTGAGTTTTCTCTAAGGAAAAGCTTACTTTTAGAGTTCAAGGGTAGGTTGAAAACCTTAAGAATAAGTTTATTATCTCAGTCTTTCAACCTTCCCTTAGGAAATTGCCGGTCATCCTTTAGGTTCTTGCTAGTCCCTTTTCAGACCCCGGGATGTGTAGACATCCAAGGTAGCCAACCTTCAGACTCTTTGGATCAGTCTTTTGGATCTTTGATTTTTTGCGATCCCTTTCTGAGATGGATTGAGCACTTTCCTAGAAGTGTGACTTGGCACAATTTTGTCCCTCCCTCCCACCTCCATGAGCTAGACTTTACGATTTCCGATGATGTAATACATGTTCTAACTCATGTTATTTTTGCGCTTAACTTGTCATTGTTTTGGTTTATGATGAAGCACAAAGGCAGGTATTATGAGATATTGCTAGGATGGTTTCACTGGTTATTTGACTACACCTAGCGTTCAACCAACAGGTAAGTAGAGGTAGGTAGGCATTTGCATCCATTGTAAATACCATCTGCATATCATGCTAGTGTAGTGTAGTTTCATTCTGTATTCTTTCATTTTGTATATATGCATGCTTATTTTTATCATATTTGACCGAGGGGTGATATCACCACCCTGAAGATTACTGATTCATTTTGTTGAGATCTAGCAGATACAGGTTATACCAGAGATGTTGAGGTTCTCATGTGCTCTACGGTGAGCACATGTCCCTGAGTTGGAGCTAAATGTTATCCCCTATCCTAGGGATAACTAAGAAGATCATATCTTGAGGCCCACAAGTCCTAGACATGGAGTGTCGAGAGTCGGACGACTTGAGCATGGCCCCGGAGGGCCCATCTTTTCTTCAGTGCAGCCCATTTATCAACAGCAGCAGCATCCATCCCACCAGCACTGGTCCTGAAGTAGCAATAAGTCTTGCTCCATGAGGTGATGAGTTCGGGTATCATGGTATGTGTCACTCTGATTTTTGAAGCACTTGAATATGTTTCACTGAACTCTCCTTCATTTCATAACGTTTTCTTAGATATAATAAATAGGTAATTGGTGGGTAATAAATAGGTAGTTGGTGGGTAATAAATAGGCCCACTAAGTTAGTTAGAGGGAATAACATAATGATAAGGTGTAGATGGTATAGACCCCAAGGTATACTCATGAGAAAGTATATATACACATGAGTATCAATGTATTGAGATGTTGGATGTTGAGCACCGTATTGTAGCAAGCATGGCTTGTGGAGTGATTCCTTCCATAAGGAACCATTAATGGTGTTACCCTGCCTTAAGGGTCTTCTCTATATTCATGTGTTATCTATTGTGTGGATGCATTTTATTATTATGAATTTAAGGGCTATATTGTATATTTTATCTAACAAGTTTCATTACAAGTGGTATCAAAGCTCTTTCTCGAGCAATAAAGTGAAGGATTTTGTTTCTTTTTGCAAATTTTTTAAAGGAAAAAAGAGGGTCGCAACACTCAGATCCATTCTTGTAGCTTTCTATGCATATTCTAAGGAAATCGATTGTAGACCTGAGTTCCTCTCAAAAAAATACCCAATTTCAAAACAAAATCATTCCAATTGAAGTTCAAGAAGTGAAGATACCACTGATTTAAAAATAGTTATTTCGGGGTTTTCTTCAATGATAGCCATGAGTATTGCAGAGCAGATATCTTTTGATAGATTACCTAGATTGTCGCCAGATCAGTGTTAGTGAATGTAGAGTGGTTGTAGCATTTCATAATTGTTGTCATAATTGAGATTCAAATCAATATTGAGGAAGTTGCAGTTATTTCAAACTTGTCACCTAAAAGCCCTAGCGGCACAAAGGAGTTTAGTTGAAAAGCAAGTTATTTCTTCATTTCTCAAAACCCTAGTTCTACTTCAGGGTATAGCAAGGATGATGTATTTATAGGAAAAAAGGTCCTAGTGTTGAAGACTATATAGATGGGATGAGTCACAATTTCCCACAACACCGTTGAGGCTTTAATGTAAAGAATGATGCCGCCATATGAATGGAGTTGCTTAACTATGAAAAGATGAAGCATATGGACAAGTATTTTTAAATAGGAGGTCTCATGCTATGAAGAAGGATAATGAGAGCAGAGGGTTTATTTTCATGTGAAAACTTCCTATTATAAGTTCATGCATGTCTTTAGCAAGAGAAGGTCACTATTTCTATAAATCCTAGTAGAAAACATAATTTCATCAATGTTAACCTAGCTAAAAGACTACAAGTCCCTACAAAGCATATCCAAAGCACACATGTTGAGGGTAAGAATGGTCAAATTTTTTAAAATTTGAAGATTACCATGGATAAATATGTTTTGCATTTTGATTTTCATGCTATAGATATGGATGATGTGGATATTATTCTTGGATGGACTCAATTGGTATAGTTAATATCAATGTGCAAAATAAGTTTATGAAGCTTCAGTACAAGAAAAATAAAATCACACTGCAGGATATTTCTCTTACTAAACAAGAAGGGCCCAGGGGGGCACAAGAAGCTATGATTGTCAAGAAACTCATTGCAGTGCCTACAGACACATCAAATGAAGAGTCTGAGGTTGAATCAAAAAAAGAGTCTACAGCAACACCTGAAGGAAAGCCGCAAGAAGGGCATAAAAATGAAGAAGAATCTACAAAGTTGCATTCCTCAAAGGAACCACAGGCTGAAGACTCAAAGAAAGAAGAACCAATAGCAAAGGTTACCACATATCACCACCCACACCACCCGGAGAAACAACAGTTATCAAGGCAAGGCCATGAGTATCAACAAACTTATTATGGACCAACATGGAACCAGCAAGGCAACCAGTATAGAGGCACATGGAGGACTAAAAACAATGCATGGAGATAACAGAGTAGCAGGGAAATAACATGGAACCAAAGGAGCAACCAGAATCAAGATCAAGGTGGCAAGGAAGCAGTTGGACCCCATGTCCACAATTTACTAGGATGGACGAATGCTCATGCTTGGTACCAATTAACTACATTGCTTAGTAGATCATATTATATGGCTTCCACTCATGTTTCAAGGACGAAACATGCAAAGGGGGATGGAATGTAATGTACCTACTACTTAGGGAGGACAATATGGGGTACCTAGGGAGGTACCCAAGGGGTATAATTAATGTAATGCGACCATAATCATAGAATGGTCCCACTTGGTATTTGGTGGGTAATAAATATGCCCACTAAGAAGTTAGAGGGAATAATATAATAATAAGGGGTAGCTGGCATAGACTCCAAGGTATACTCCTAAGGAAGTATATATACATGAGTATCATTGTATTGAGATTTTGGATGTTGTGTATTGTATTATAGCAAGCATGGGCTTGTGGAGTTATTCCTTCCATAAGGAGTAATTGATAGTGTTACCCTACCTTAAGGGTCTTCTCTATATTCTTGTGTTATCTATTATGTCGATGCATTTTATTATTCTGAATTTAAGGGTTATATTTTATCTTTATCTACCAAGTTTCAATATAGCATATAGAAAGATATGAGCCCAATCCCTACACGACATCATCACCCAACTCCACAAGCTTCCCTCCCTCTTGCTCTTGAAACCCACTAAAGATCTTTCTATCATAAGTCATATGTCTCAAAGCTCCACTGACCATATGCCATCCAACCCCTAAAACTATGTACGTGGAAAGATTGGACACCATGGCAAACTGGCTATCTAGCTTAGTGGTCAAACTGTCCACACAGAAAGCATTTGCACTCCCTGCAAACTCCTATTGTTGTTGTTTCTTACCATTTCCCTTCTTCTTCTCAAGATACTAAGAGGCATAATGATTGTTCTTGTCACATTTGAAGCAGTTGATATGACTCAAGTCTTTCTTCCCCTGACATGAAGAATCTATTTCTTCCCCTTTACCCTTCTGACCCCACCCAAGTCCTTTCCTATCTCCTCTCCTCACCTTCCCGATGAGGGCTAGGTCCAATACATCATCTTTGTCCTTATAATTGGTTGAGACTTGCTCTAGTCTCATCTCCTCTTCAATGAAAGCATCCCACACCTACTCAAAGTTAGGTAACTTCTCCCAACCACGAATAACCTAGACAAAGTTGTGCTAAGATGAATTGAAACTATTCAAAGCAATTTGAACTAGCTCACTATCTTTGACTTCATCACCAACTACACCAAGCTAGTCTCTCAACTATGCTAGCTTCATCGAATAGCTAGCTACTATGTTTGTCTTGCACATGTGAGTTGTGGTGAGCTTGTTCCTTATGAACATCTTCCTGGATACATTTGCACTCTAGTATAGGGTTCCCAAGTCATCATACATTTACTTGCAAGTGTTTTTCTCAGTGATATGAGGGATCAAATGATCCTTCAGTAAATCTAGTGGGGCTTGCTTTGTGTTCACTCATTCTTGTTGTACTTTGTCAGATCTTTGGAATCTGTAAGAGGTTTGACCTCCTTCTCCAGAATGTACCAAAGGTTTGTTGCTTCCAAGAGATTCTACAATCTACACTTCCATGACACAAAGTTAGAGGCACCCTTCAAAAGGTGTCTCTTGCATACTGGAAATGGCCATTATTGCAACTCCAATAAACAAGCTTCAATCTCCACTCATTGGATCAACTAGGATTTCAAACCCCACAACCCTTCTCAAGTCCATGTGCCAATCACTAGCATAAATCTGCTTCAATCATTGAAGCCTAGACATACCACCCACTAAAACCCTCCTACAACTTTCTTTCCTCCAAGTTCGATCTCTCCATACACAGAATTCTAGAAGGATTCAAGTACATTGTTCTAATACCATGTTAAAATTCCTCAACGCATGGTAATAGTCCTAGTCTGATTTCTAACCTACTTACTAAGGAAAATAGAAAACGTAAATCTTTATCAAAACTGCAATCTGAAATCTACTAGAAACTAAAACACATCCCACTGAAGAAAGTAATAACAAGTACACAGATCTGATACTCAAATCACGTTACTGGGTATAACTCTTGAAAAAAAGAGATACACTAAAAGCTTCAAGCTCTACCATTCACACACTGCTTACTCTAAAAAACTAAATGAATAAAACCCATATCCTTGCCTTCTTATATAACTAAAGAAGAGACTCTAAGGTTTTAAAAAATAGCCCTAATCCAAAATTGGATCAATTCCTAAACCTTAAAGTTATTCGTAGCCTTGGGATTATCGCCCTCAACTTGCGTGAAAGAACTATTCCTAGTAAAGTAAACCTACTAGAGGAGAGTGCAAGCATGCACGCATACATCTCTTTCTTCTAGGGATTTGCACCCCATCAAATCTTGGAACCTTTCCATATGCAAAGCACCCTAACTAAAAAAAAATTGAATTGAACTAGAACTAGAAAGTAGAACTTGCTAAATTCAAAATAGTAGTAAACCGAACCTAACTGAAGGTCGTGCACGCATGATGACTTTAGCATGCATGAGTCTAACTTTTTCTATTGTGCCCTCCTTAAACCCATTCGTCACTAATATAAGGAGATGTTGAACACACCCTCTCTGCACCTGTACTTCTATTGTCATTAAGGATGTTGTAAGGAATCTCTGTCAGAGTACCTACAGGCTACCACTGTACCTTCTTTGCATGCGCCTAGATCTTCTATGCTTGTTGCTACAAGAAATGGCACTCTGCTTGACACTTTCTGCAGTACTAAATATCCAACACTTTAGATTTATTTCTTTGCATGATGCAGTATATAAAATTATTTCTAAGGTTATTGCAAGAAGGCTTAAGCCCATTCTATCCCCTATATCAAAGGAACAATTTGAGTTTCTTGATGACAGCCATATTAATGAAGCAATTGGGATTGCACAAGAAGAACTTTGCTCTATCAAGGTGAGGAAGATACCATCTTTCATCATCAAACTAGATCTATCTAAAGTTTATGATAAGGTCAATCAGCCCTACTTTATGTGAAAATTCCAAGCCCTAGGTAACTAAAGTCCTTATGATCTCAATTTAACAACTAATTGTTGAACTTAATTAATACAGAAATAAATTTCAGACCATAACATTAATCACACAATAGTTGGAAATTGAATAGCATAAGCATAAAAATCAATTTGACGCATACATAGGTAATACCAGCAACTATACAATTATCAAAATCACCTCGAACTGAGTTTGTATAGCCTAACTAAGAGATACAACCTACTAGAAAAAAACCAGAAATTATAGAAAATTGTTGTACGGCCTGTCTATACCACTGTACGGACGTGTCCATACGACTGTACGGTATTGTCCAAACGACCATATGGAAGTGTACAGATTGTTGTCTCGAACTGTGTGCTGCCCAAAAACACCTCTTCCATGGCTCTCTGATCCAAATGGATCCAGGAAGGCCTAGAAATCAAAGTTCTTAGAATCGGACAAAACCAGTGCCACTGCTTCGGGCTCGTCGCGCTGATTCTGGCCATATAATTTTTTAAGAAAATGGACATCGTATGCGAAAGTTATCGCGTTCTGATCGATTTCCCAAACAGGGAAAAAGTCAAATTCAACAGTCAACAGGTCGTACTATTGATGTCAGCAGTACGTGGCAGTGACGTCATGATGACATCAGCAGGGACACGCAACAGCACCAGGAGGTGACACGTGTCACTCATTTTTGGCGTTTTCAGGCTGAGTTGGCACATACAGATTTGACACATGCACTGTACGGACGTTGACGTGGCCCAATGACAATCCGACATGTGGTAGTACAGATGATAAGTGGCAGTGACGTGGCGTTGACCGAGAGGCTAACTGTACAGTATGGAAGAGTGATGTAGCGCCAGGTGGCAAGCTCCGAGCTTGATGCGTGTCGTACGCCACTGACTAGGCAGATGCGTTGGCAGGTTGATGTGGCAATCCACTGGGCAATTGACTGTGTGTACAGTGGCCAATCCAGAGGCAACACATGGCCCAATCATAAGGTGCCACGTGGCACCCCAAATATGGCCAATGTGGGCCGATTCAAAATTTTGTTGCACCTCCGACGGAATAGAACCCCCGACCTCCGGGCATTGGCAATGGTATAACCAACAAGTGCCAACCAACCGAGATACACGATGAGGCTTAATCCCTATCTGTCACATTAACGTTTTGTTGTGGTGGTTGCGGAGGTTTAGGGATAAGCCCCGGTCGACAGGGACTAGCCCAACCAACTAGGCACCATAGACCAGGGCTGGACCGGAGTTTAGGGCACGAATAAACATTTGGGGGTTGGACACATGGCAACCCACGCGACCAAGTGTCGGATGACTAGGGGCTCGGCCCTACTTCCAAGCCACGGGGGCCTAACCTCCACCCACGCCCCGGACACATGGCGCGCCCATATGACCAGGAGCCCGGAGAAAGGGGGTTGCCGCCCAATTTGCCAATTTTTGGGTTTTTAAACTATATTATATGGATTTGAATGATTTTAATGTTGATTTTGGTAAATTTTGGCCATTTTGGGGGGTTCTTGAGCCCTTTTTGAGGCCAGATCTTGCGGGGGAGTTGGGAGGTGAATCCCAACTCAAATCCTATATAAACCAAGCATTTTTGATAGTCCGGAGTAGCAGAATGATGAGGAATTGTAAATCCTAAGCCATTTTTATGCAGGGAAGCCATTAAGCAAGCGAATTTTGAAGGCCATTTCCGGGAGCTACGCTCAACCTTTTTCAGTGTCGTCGGTTGTGTTGGATTCTTAGGTCGAGCAAAACACAGTCAAACCAGTTTGTAATCCTTTTGAGATACTTCTGATTTAATTTTGCAGCATTGAAGATTAATAAGAAAGCCTCCCCCACTGAGACATAGGCTCGGAGATGTAGGCAATCTTACCGAACTCTGTTAACAATCTTGGCGTTATGGTTTGTTGTTCTTAATGTTTACTTTATGTTTTGTATTCTTTATGATGGCTGCAACATTCTTTCATTAATATCTCCTTCCTCATTTAAGTTTTTGAATGGTAATTTAACACATGCTTAAAACTCAACCAAGTCTTTTAAAGATCATTTTTGGATCTCTCTCTCTCTC
>JASDQU010199008.1:0-19353 GCA_032191745.1 Picea mariana
GTGTTAGATCTGCTTGATAGTTGTGCAAAGTATATCTGATCTAATAAGTGATATATAACTGATGTGTTGATCTTGTATTGGATCCACTTGATATCCCCTTGGTTGTAGACATCTCTGTCCTGCAACCCCCCCATAGCTACTTTGGGTGAGACTGCATCTGCTTCGCAGGTGTTGCCGAAAGGGCCAGCAGTTAGGGCTTGTTGGTGTGCTCTTGGAGTTGAACCCCGGGTCTGCCCTTGTGCCAACAATGAGAAAGATAGAATTGAAAGAACCCCAAATTTTCCATTTTCCTCGAAAATGTTGGTTCTAAATACACATGGGTTTAACATGCCATTATCACTCGATTGACATTCAGCCTATAATTATAGGTTTTCATTCAACATGTAGACGTGTTTTCATAAATCACTTAACATTGGGCCCATGCATGCATTCAACACATCAAGTGAGTTTTCATCATGTATTTTCCAAATATCACACATGTGTGAATTCGTGGATAACCCACGGATGATATGTTTCACATTTGTGATGCATCGATGTCCTATGGAAGTAACACAMTCATCAACAATCTAGGTAGACTAGAGATTAGAATCATAAAACTATGAGAATCCATTAAAAACTAGGGCAGCAAGGGAAACTACAATGTTCAAACCCTGACTCTTTCCCCACATGATTTTCTCATTGATTATCATCCCTAGAACAACCATTGTCTAATSAATCTAATTTATAKTTATTATTTATAGGTTGACTKATTGATAAACAATGTCAATTATGATCCCCTTACAAGTGGATTTCCTATGCTTGAATGGAATCCCAATTTCTTATTAATATACTGAGTCATCTCAAACYCCTACTGAATGATTTGCATCATATCTATCCACCCTACCAACAAACACCCTCACTAGGGTAGATCAAGCCTTTTTATTTGAATTGTTAGCTGAGCATGCACAACTGTGAGACTGGATAGATTTGTACGCCATGGGCTAGTTGATGATGTATTCATTGAGGGTATCCACCATTGTGGAATTGTTCTTAATCTCACATCTCTTCTTCCTACAACCAATTTGGAAGGTACAGTTATAGAATATCCCCTTAAAGCACTTTCCTTACTAGTTAAAGAAAACTAAGGTGGAGGTTTGAAGTTCAATTAAATGCACGATAAGTCTCAGCTAAATTGAATTAGAGTATGAGCTTCCCCAATTAGTCCAACGTTGACTAGATCATTCCATGGCTTCATGGAGTAATTTTTTGAAAATGCTTGATTTAAGCGACTAGTCTAGGGATTCACACTTGTGGAGAGCTGTGTAATCACTCTCTTTGACTGAAAAAATAGAGGCAATATTGATACTTCTTATGTTGTTTGTTTGCACTTGGACACAATCAAAGGTGGAATAAGGGGCACCACATAGGAGGATAAGCAAAATTCAATTTTCACCGTAGTTCTCGTTGAAGGTTTTCAAGAATAGTGAAGAAGTACACAACCAAAGGAAGAACCATATTGAAGTCGAGCATAACAAGAAGAAGCAAACAAATTCTCTTTTGGATGTCTTGCATTCTCTTATTCCTAAATATTATATTCAAAGAGTAATTTTTTAGTTTTCCCATGCTATAGAGAATTATCATGAATAATGTTTTCTACTCCGCCAAATAAGATGCATAGAGGAGATGATAATCAAAGATGTAGTGTCTAGAAGATGTTTCTCTACGGGAAATAATTTGTGACATCATATGTTTGTCCAAGTCGATGGTTTGTAAGTGGGATCATAGAAAATTGAGAAACTATGATATGTTGTTGTTCCCTTGATTCTAGTTAAATTGAAAAGAACCGCCATGGATATGAGTGGGTACAACCATTATGGAAAGAGTAAGCAATAAATCAGTTGAACATTGATAGTTTCCACCACCATGAATGAACTAGCTAGGCCTCCTCAACCAACCAATAGAAGGAGGGAGTTGGGTTGCTAAATCATGACCCATAGAAGACCAATTCCATGGCTCAAACTACTATTGGATATGCTGCTACTGGTATTGCTACTCATTTTCTATAACTACCTTTGCTTTGGTAGAGCACAATTCAAACAAACAAAATATAAGGATAAGATTATAAAGTTCCCAACATGGTTATGGAGAATGACAATGAAGTGGTTGGCCAAAGCGATTAGGTGGTGTAGCAAATTTTGAGTGCATCACGTCATTCTTTGAATCAATTAATTATTTTTCTTGATGCAAGAACCAAGTGCAAGAATATGTGTTAATACCCTATGTTACAAAATTAAGTGCACTTGATTTTTGACCAATGTTAAATTTTGTTTTTTTCATATTTTTTAAATCAATTTTGAATATCTAACAAGTTAATGAAAAAAAATTCCCTCCACTATAGGTATTTAGTCCCATCACTATCCATCAAAACAATAAGAAAACATGATTATGTATTTATAAAATTAATCAAAAAAAAAAAAAAAATTTAGGAAAACAATTCATAAAATATTGGAGAAATACACACACTATACAAGGTTAAATTATTTTGGGTTTGTACCAAAAACTATAATCCCTAGCAAAGTAAAGCCTAATAAAAATACTAATTTATAAATTACATATTATATTGAACATTTCTTGTTAGCCATATTTCAATATGACATCTAGATATGAGATTTAAAATTTAAGTTTGAGACTTTTGTCATTCATTTTTCACCCAGACCTTGGTGTTAGGTTTCACGTTCAAAATATGTACAAGATACATACAAATACACATTATATATGTATTATAAATTAATTATATATGGTTTAATATGGAAAAATATAATCACATTAACATAATATTAAAAAAAATGAAATATGTATGTAATTTTAATAATAATTTAAGAATTAATATAATATTTACAATAATATAGTTTTTGGTTTTGGAGTAAGACCTAAAATTGCTTTTGATTTGTTAAGAGTTCATCTTTCTGAGGAAACCCTAGATGGAGGAGCCTTTCGCTCTCTGTCAGTTTCAACAACGTTTTCAGTGTTTTTTTGTTCGCAGAAGTAATTCCAAAAAATGTTTGGGGATCTATACTTTGCTTCTAGATCCTCCCCGTGGATGACGTCAAAATATTGTGGCGAACTCATGGACTATTCTTCTGACCCCTCGGTGGTATTGAGCATATGGATTTCGCCAGTTGGTAGGAGGCAGTCGCTTTGCATGGAGCAGGTCACTATTGAATTGGAGATGGAGGTCAGGTAAGAGGCTCGGGAAGGTTTTTTGGATGGTGCATTTGAGGCGGGGGATACTTCAACGTTGTGAAAGGTTTATTCCTCTTCTCTCACAAACCATCATGCTTTGGGTTTGTATCTAGGTTGAGACACTTCGGGGAGGTATAAGTCGTTGGAGGACAGAAACTGCCCCTTTCCCAAAAAAAATTGTTCTTCTTGGGGTTATTCTTCACCACCTCAAAATGTCTGGCTAGAGATTAGTTTTGGGCATGGAAATGGCTATGTCAGCAAAGAAGGAAGCACAAACCTAGTTTTTTTGGGAGAGGTACCGACTGCAGATATTTTTGGGGGAGATTCACCCAACATTTTTCTCCCAACTGTATCGTCTCTGAATCTTGAGATGGACTCTGGGGCTTTGAGGGATCATACTGCATTTGTGGGCCACATGTAGAAATTTCTATTCCTAGAGTGTTGATAGATGGGAATAACCCCCCAAAAGGGGAGGAGGGTTAGCCAAGGAAACCATCCTCGCCTAAAAAATCCTCTCCCAAGAGAAAGAAAAGTAAGTGTGTGAAGAATCTAGGGGAGGCCCAGTTAGTTCTTAGGGTGGATATATCAATGCGTGAATTCATGGAATTTACATATTTGACACTGTTAGGGCTGTCTCGAGGTCATCATTTCAACCCAAAATCTCTCAAGGAATGGGCGATTAGTTCGTGGTTCAAGTCTCTAAAGTATGATCCCACAGTTCAAACTCTTTCTAGGGGTTGGTTCAACTTAGAATTTGTATTGGAAGATGATGAAAATTGGGTTCTTCGGCAAAATTGGAGCATTGAATCAACCCCAATCCTTTTAAAAAAATGATCTCATTTATTCGATGCAAATCGCGAGCATGTGGATGTTGCTCCAATTTGGGTAAGACTTCCTAGTCTTCTTATGGAATTCTGGACAAAGAAAAGCTTCATGGATCTAGGGAATCCTTTGGGCTCCTATTTGGATGCAAATATGTCCTTTCTTTAAATAGGTGAGATGGCGGTGGCAAGGATTTTTGTCTCTCTGAATCTTCGAGAAGTTTTTCTTGGTGGGATAAATTTAATATTAGGAGAGAAATCCTTGAAACAAATTTTGGACTATGAAGGAGTCTCTTTTCGATGCCGAAGATGCCATCAATATGGGCACATTGCAAATGATTGTAATTTTTCATTTCAAGAGAGATCGGGAGGGTCACATTCTTTTAATTGGAAGAAAAGAACAACTTCTCAAAGGGATGAATCCTCTGGGCATGGTGATGGGGGAAGAGGTAACTCTTCAACAAATGTGACATAAGGGAAGACAACAATTAAATGGACAAGTGATAATTGTTCCTCAGGAACAAAAGGAGGGGAAGAGACTAGCTCACAATTTCACCAGGAGCGGCTAGATATGAAAGCTCGACAAGGAGTTTTAGGTTCTAATCTTGGTATGACCTCTATTCCCCACCCCACTATTAATATTATTATAAACTTCTTATCTCGTTTGGGAAAATATTGTGTGGGCTCTTTAAAAAATATCTCATCCTTATCATCAGATCCTCTTCCTAATCCTCTTGTGAGTTTTCCCCCTCTCTCCCTATACTTCCGAGAAGCCCCATTTCCCTTGCTCTCTCTTGAGAAGCATTGTGAATCCTTGGGCTCTTCAAAGTATTTTTAGGAGGAGGAAATTGCCTTCCAATTGAGATCATGACCTTTTCCATCCATATCTTCTTTCAACCTCCCCAAAGAGCTTGAGGGTCTCGGTTTAAATCCTACTCCTCCTCTTGGTGGTGGAGGGAGGGGGAGAAAATCCTTTTTCTCCATTGCCAAAAAAAAGCACTAATTGACTTGGTGGCAAGAAAAAAAACTACCCATCAAAGGGGCGCTTAGAGCATCTTCATGCCCTGGAGGGGTTACCCCATGAAATTTCTATCCTTCAATTCCAGGGTTGTGATGAGCCCGTCCAATAAATCTACCCTTAAGCGACTGGTATTTTCTAATCATCTGGACATCATATTCTTTCAAGAGACAATGTGGAGTAGTTCTGATGTTTCTCATCTACTTGAAACACTTTTAAAATATTGGAGTTTCAGTTGTATGGATGCCAATGGTCGGACGGGGGGGTGTTGGCACTGGGATGGAATCCAAAAAGAGTGAAGTTTCAAAACCTATGAGGACTCGATTATGTGATTGGAGATGATGTTTAGACATTGGAATGGGGGATGAAATTTACGATGATCAATATATATGGTGCCTATCATGAGCAGACTGAATTCTGGGAGGATTTGATATCCAAATCCATTTTCAATTTGGAGGCTTTGATCTTGGGCGGGGATTTAAACTTCTCCATGAGTTCTATGGAAGTTTGGGGGCCCAGAGAAATACCGGATCCTCAAGCAGGTTTCTTCACAAATATGATAGGGGGAAATGGGTTAATGGATGTAGACCTTGTCATATTATCGCCCACTTGGATAAATAAGCGAGTAGGGGAGGAAAGAATAGAAAAAATATTGGATCGGTTTTTGGTCCCTGAAAAACTTCTAGAGGGTAATCTATAGATTAGACAATGGGCTGGATTAGGTGGGGAATCAAATCATTACCCCATTTTCATGGATGTGGCAAAGGAAATGAGGAAACCAACTAGCCCTTTTAAATTTGATTCAGAATGGAAAAAGGAGATTTTTATTGATTTGGTGAAGACTCATTGGGTTCATTTTGATGCATCTTCAAGGGAACCAACAACAGTCCAATTTGTGGAAAATCTCAAGAAAGTAAAGAAACCAATGGTGAAATGGGCCTCCCAAAAAATAAAATGTGATGAACATGCTCTGTTGGATACTGAGGCATCCCTAAGCATCATATATGATTCCACAGATGGAGGATATGGTTCTCTTGAGTCAAAGGAAGTTTTGATTCAGCTAGAAAAAAAAGGAGAAATCTTTTGGAGGAAAAGGAAGCGACGTGGAGACTAAAGAGTAGGGCTACTTAGCTGGAGAAAGGTGATGAAAGAACTAATTTTTTTCAAGTCTACACAAAAGGACAGAATATATAAAATGCCATATAGTGTTTAAAAGACAATTAGGGGAGGGATGTGACTTCCTTTGAAGGACTAGCAAATCTTGGCCTTCAACATTTCAAAACCTTGTTCCAAGCAGATAGAAGGGCTACTTTAGCTGGAATAGTTAGAGTGGTGGGATACTTCCATCGTTTTATTGAATAAGAGGAGATCGAAAATCTAATGTAAGAAGTTATAGAAGATGAACTTAAGGAGGTTCTTCATAGTTTTCTGAAGGACAAAAGTCTCGGGCTAGATGGTTGGCCGGTTGGATTTTTTCTTGGGTTTTATGAATTACTGGGTGTTGATATTCTACAAGTTGTGGAGGAATCAAGGAGGGAAGGAGTCATTCATGCTCCATTAAACTCAATTTTTATTGCACTCATCCCAAAATCGGACAACGCCCAATATTTTGAGGAATTTCAACTGATCTCTCTATGTAATTGTATATATAAAATAGTGGTAAAAATCACTGCAAGAAGATTGAAGCCCATACTATCTTCATCACTCTCCAATAAATAGTTTGGGTTTCTTGAAGGCAGGTAGATACATGAAGCTATTGGAGTAGCACAGGAAGGAATGCACAACATGAAGATGAAAAAACTAAAAGGAGTGGTAATGAAGATTGATTTATCAAAGGCGTATGATAGAGTGAGTTGGATTTATATTCACATGCTTCTCACTCAAGTTGGATTTGAGGTTCCTTTTATAAATTGGGTCATGCGCCGCATCTCTTCCACCTCCTTTGCAGTACTCATCAATGGATCTGCCTCCCCCTTTTCTAAAGCAGGTAGAGGCTTAAGACAGGGATGTCCTTTATCCACATTACTCTTTATTCTGGTGGCTGAAGGATTAAGTCACTCTCTGGCCCATGCAAAATCACATGGTTTGTTATGGGGTGTTCAAATTTCACAAATCCTTTATCTATCACATCTACTTTTTGTAGGCGACGTGCTGATTTTTTGTGATGGACAGAGAGGTGATGAAGAGGATTTATACAATTTAATAAATCTATTTTCCAAAGCGACAGGTATGCAAATAAATGAAGGAAAGAGTACTTTATCAGTCAATCTAATGGGGGAAGAAGAGACAGATTTTTATAAAACTCTTTTTCCTTTTGAAGTGAAAGATCTGGGGGTGGGTCTGAAATACTTTGGATTTCATCTCAAACCAAATTTCCACTGAAAATCAGATTGGCACTGGTTAATAGAAAATTTGGAGAAAAGGTTTATGGTATGGTGCTTCCATTGGATTTTGCATGCGGGCCGACTAGTGCTAGTCAAACCAAATTTGGAAGCGATCCTAGTATATTGGATGTCTCTAGCCTGGATTCCGAAAGGAGTTTTGGAAATGATTCAAAGGTTATGCTTTAAATTCATGTGGGTAGGTTCACATGAAAATTTGTCCTGCCCTGGGTTAAATGAGAGATATTGGCAGTACCCAAGGCTTTGGAAGGTTTGGGTTTCGAGAATATATTTCTCTTTTCAAATCTACTTACGGAAAAATCAGTCTGGAGACTAATCTCTACCTATAGTTTGTGGACTAATGTTTTTACCCAAAAATATATTCATTTGAATTCTGTATTGAATTGGATCAGACCACCCTTGATGCAATGCTTAGTTTGTTATATAATTTGGAAGGATTTAGTTAAGCCCTTTGAAGTTGTTGGGGAAGGTCTTGCATAGCGGGTAGGAAATAGTATAAAGGTTCACCTTGGTGCATACCCTTGGACTGGGAGTGGAAGATCTCATATTATGAATCCAACTGTGATTCAAAGTCTTCAGGGCCAAGGTTTCTTTCACCTAAATCATGTTGTTTATTCTATTCTAACCACTATCTGGGTCAAGAATGGTTCGAACAAACTCACTTTGGATTGATTGGGGATGCAACCTCACAATGGACAGATTACACCCATGCTTTGAAACCAACTTATATTAGAATTATTGAGTGTGAAGATGAGCTGATATGGAAACATGCACGCCTGGGAATCTATACCCCAAAGCTTGTCTATATTCAGCTAAATGTGTCTCAACATATAAGAGAGCCTCTTTGGTGGTGGAAAGGGATTTGGAAGGTTCGATGTCCGCTCAAAGMAATAATTTTTATGTGGTGTTTAATTGCAAACAAAACTCCCACATGGGATAAAATGAAGAACATGCAAATAGAAGGGCCAGGGTGGTGCTCTTTRTGTAAATACAACAATGAGATGACCTTGCATCTCTTTATAAATTTCCCTCTTGTATCTCAGATTTGGTAGGAGGCCTCGTCATGATTAAACCAAGTATTCCTATGGAATGGCCCTACGATGGAGTAGATGTGGAAGTCTTGAGTTTCCAACCCCTCTTTTAGAAATATAACATCCTTACCTTTGATTATTGGTTGGGGTTCTTGGCTAGCTTAGAATAATGCCATATTCAAAGATAAAATTACAACTTCTGATTGTGTAGCTTCTCAAGGATTAAGTATCCTCACCTTTTTTCCGCAAGAAAAATAAATTCTCCCACAAATATTTTTTGATGAGATTCAGATAAACAAATCAAAGTCTTGAGATTATTTTGACGGGGCTTCTCAAAGAAACAATCTTCTCCGTGGGGGGAGGTTCCATTCTTTTCCTCACTGAGAATCATTTTTTTTAAATGTCAATGGGATTTGGAAGTGGAACAAACAATTTTGTTGAACTTTTATCTTTTAATATTGTGCTTCTTTTTTCTCTAGAAAATGTGGTGAACGACTTATAGGCTTTTGGTGATTCAATGATAATGATTAACTGGGCAAGAAAGTCACAACAATGCCACAATTTACAAATTCTTTCCCTTCTTGAGGAAGTTCATAGGATTATGGAAACTTATGATTTGGTATCTGTTCGACATGCCTATAGGGAAATTAAGAAAGAATCATTCTCTATATAAGTCAGGCATTCGAATGGCTAAGGGACACCGACAGATAAATGAAGTAAGCTCAATAGGAAATTTTGAATATTTTCACAAACCTTTCATGGAGGAAGACCCACCATTTGTTTAACAATATCCTCTCATGTTGGTCTGTTACAAGGGAAAAACTCTCTATGGCCAAGGGTAAACCACAACAGACAAGTATGACTGCAGAAATCAACTCAATTCCATTGTATTCTATATAAACTAATGTGCAAGATAAGAAAGAGGCCTACCTCGATCCAACGTTTGATGATATTCCACCATTGAGCACTTCGACCCAAAGCTTTATACCTGGAATAAGTTCTCAACAAACAAGCAAAGCAAGTATATAATGATAATGTAAAGGGGTTAGCACATAAAATAGTATAATCCATTAATAAACATTACAAACATTGCCATGGATAATAATCATATATTTTCACGATACCAATAGGAAGGGAAAGGAGTATTTCTATTAATAATTGATCAACAGAAGTGTCAACATTACAGACTTCTGTGTTGGCATGGTTCTAAACCAAGGAACCAAGTTCCTTCCAATTGATCTTCCACCAAAGGCAAGCTTAAAGGAGAGAGACAATGAGGTTCTCTCAACAATAGGGAAAGAGCTTGGGGGCTGAACACTATGTTCAGACTTGACAGACAAAGGGATGCAAACTCAATATGAAGTAATTTCTCCTGAGTAACTTTGCTCTCAAAGTTGAATGCTTTCTCCTCTTTTCCATAGCTCGAAATTGTGCTCTTATAGCCTTCAAAATGCAACTGAAGGGCCAAGTCAGAACATTTCTAGTATATGGAAGGCCAAGGATCAGATATCTCTTGTCGTGACATGGAAACCCAACTCCATTTTTTTATTTTCTGGCACAAATCCTGATTTACGCGGGTTGTAGTGGAGAAGCTTGCGTATATGCTTGTTGTATAGCTGATAGGGCACGTATATGTGGAAACATGTTTATTTTTAGCTTTGGATTCATCAAAAAGGGATGATAAGTCTGCATAGGGAAATGGAAAAAGGTCCTCTGTGCAACATAACAATGGTGAGGAAAATATTGCTATAACAGATGCCCCCTAATGTGTGATATTAGAGAAGTATCCGTGATGGCCAAAATACATTATAAATAACCCAAGAGTGGAGTGGTAGAGAACCAGTTGGACGAACTCGATTGCTCATTACATTCTTTACTGACTTTGCATACATGGCTGCCAAGAATACAATGCAGATCCATGCGGAAAATATACCAAATAAGTGTCTGTGGCCATGAATAGGCAGCTACAATTGCGGTTATATGCCAAAAGTTTTCATAGTCACGAACAAGGCCCAGTGAAACCAGTCTCAAAATCAATCTGAAGATATCTGTATACCATGGAGTACAATCTCATTTCCCATGATTACTAAAGTCGAACAGGTGTTGGTCCAATGAAAGGGAAGCACCAACTCAGGAAATTTGCGGCCACATAGTGATGTCTTCAAGTCTTCTACGCTATATGCCAAGGGTTCAAGTCTACATCATGTGAATAAAGGAGTTGAGGTCGAACATAATGAGACGTTGTTTGATTACCGGTCATTGAGGTATACCATTAACAAACGCGAGACAACCTACCAATAATGAAAGTAGGTATCAAGGCACTGAGTACATTCCTACAAGTGTGAATAAAGGAGTTGGTGTCAAACACTTGAGAAATCCATTGATCAGGAGACATTGATGTATTCCCATCTGTCAATGGAAAGAGAGTCTGCCACTAATGACCCCAAGCCTCAAGGTACTCATAAAACTCTAGGTCCCATATCCAGAATAAATGAGCTGAAGTCGATGGAAAGAGACCCGCTGAAAGGAGAGCATTAAGGCATCTCTCATCAGTCAGCACGAGGAACAAATAAGGAGCTTCATGATTTGGTGGAGATCGGACGAAGAACATGTTCACTAACCAATGACCCTGTGCGTCTTTCGCATGTATCAAATGCAAGTGGTACACGAAAAGACCCTCTGAATAGCAACCAATGATGAAAACTACTGACAAAGGAGAGGAAACCACCAATAAGGCTAATGGCATCCAAGATAGTGTACGAATCCCAAAGTGTGAATAGATGTCTTGCTATCGAACATGAGGGAAACCACCTAGTCAATGACCAATGATGAAATGTNTGAAAGGAGAGCATTAAGGCATCTCTCATCAGTCAGCACGAGGAACAAATAAGGAGCTTCATGATTTGGTGGAGATCGGACGAAGAACATGTTCACTAACCAATGACCCTGTGCGTCTTTCGCATGTATCAAATGCAAGTGGTACACGAAAAGACCCTCTGAATAGAAACCAATGATGAAAACTACTGACAAAGGAGAGGAAACCACCAATAAGGCTAATGGCATCCAAGATAGTGTACGAATCCCAAAGTGTGAATAGATGTCTTGCTATCGAACATGAGGGAAACCACCTAGTCAATGACCAATGATGAAATGTTGATTGCTGGGTTCAAGGTGACCTACCGATGATGCAAGTAGGGCTAGGGTGCAAGATAAGACCATAGTATCATGTGATTCTGAGACAAACTGAGGGTATGGCCGACATACAAAGTCAAGATTTCTGAGGAGTGGACGACGTAGATTGTTAGACATCCTTTGAACAAGAGCATGAGACATATGGTGGACTCCGACAACATAGACTCAATGATGTGACTATTAGATGCATGAGGCATCAATAATGTTCTCTATAGGGACTGGAAGAGTAACTATTCGGTAGAGAAAACTTTGCAACGATATCAGCTTCCTAAGGCCATGCTAAACCCAAAATTATGATGACACAAGGACTCAATAATTTTGTGCTCTGTTCAAAGGCGACACAATTGCTGCCAATTACAATATAGTACTCCCTTCCCACCCGTATTTTTTTGTTTTTTCATAACAAATGAATGCTATGATACAGAGGAGGAAACAAGTGTCGCCAGTAAGCAAAGCTAGTTCTAGCAGTGGAACGTACCTATGCTTAATGCATGGAAGGAGATGGAAACTTGGGGTGATGTTTCCTCCAGGGCATAGGGTGTCAAATGGCAAGGATATAAACAAGGCTCTGCTTGGTTGAGGATGCAAAACTGCTTAGGCAACGGTTTATAACACAAAGCGAGAACCGACTAAAGGCTCAATAATGCAAGCGAGGGCATGAGATGCAATCACAACTTAACGCCAAAAAATATCCTTTTTTATGTCTTGTATTCTACTTGGTGTGAAAAAGGGGTAAACTTGTGCCAAATAGATGTCTTTTCAAATCCAATTTACGAGTGTGAAAAAGACAAGTTCACTCGACGATCTTTTCTATTTTTGATAATGAGTCAGAAAAGAGCTTAACTGAGACTCATGACCTTTCAAATCTAGTTTAACAAGTGTGAAAGGGACAAATCACTCAGAAATATTTTCGATTTTTAGACGAGTTTGAAAAGAGCTTAAATAATACTCGTTTTGCTGTTTCAATCAACATGTAAGGGGGGAGGCCAAGGATCCCATCCCGGTCTTCTATGGAACGTTAGTATCTTACATATAGCTAAAAAAAGCTTAGGAAAACCCAAAGCTCTCCAGGTCGATGAGGAGAAAGTGCTAATAGAGTGTACAGTCTTTGTGATGGTTCGAATAATGTCTCTTGCTGGAAAAGACATAGGTGGGTGTATGGGATGCCCGATCAGGTCATCCCAATTGTAGGGAACCTCATCAGGACTTGGAGGGAGAGTATTCGGGGGAAGAATAAATCTCTCTCGTTCAGAAGGAGTAGGGTTAGGAATGTTGATGACATGACTAAGGGGCACATCACTCTCTTCAAGGAGAGTAGGGTTGACCAAAGATTGCACTGGTGTGGCCACTTCTTCAATTATAGGTTGAAGAGGATGCATAGTAACGGGGGTAAGAGACACTTCACCTTCGAAAAAGGAGGTGAGGTCGGGAGGGGATCGCGGTGGTGGGATCACTGAGGCGATCAAAGGAGGAGTAGTGTGAGGAGAAACCAGGGATGCCTTAGAATCCGAAGGGCTCTTATGTGAGCCCCACGCTTCTGGTATCTTGGCAGTAACCAGACACAAACAAGTAAGGTGACGTCCTTCACAAGTCCTGTAAAGAAATTTAGGCTTATGTCTGAGACGTCTAGGCTTCTCGATGTAACTAGCAGGGGAAAGAGAGTCGTCTCCTGAATGATGAATAGAGGCTAGAGATGTGACATGGCTATGATTCAAAGTGAAAAGGATGGTGCCCCCAACATAATTAGCAGAGGTTGGGTGCGAGCTGCCGACACTATTTGTAGAAAATGTTGACCCATCTTTGACATGACTGGCAGAGTTTTGCGATGGAGCACCGGTGTGACTGATAGTGACTGGGCTAGCGATAGATGGCGACATTTGATTCCAAGGTCCAGGGAAAGATTGATTATGAAATATTGCAGGCCAAAAAGGATTCTAGCGTACTCCATGTCCCTGCCCAGAAGGGTGGTAGCTTGCACTAAAATGTTCTGAAGAAGTTTGGATGGGCATCATCATTGAGGCATGCGAAGGGAATGAGGTTGGATAAGAATTATTCGAGTGATGATATATATTGCCCCCTTGTGAGGGGGTCCCATAAAGAGGGTAGCCCGAACTGTAAAATTGGTTTTCCCCGTATGAAATACTCGGAGGCATCTGAGGGCCAATCATGGGAAAAAATTTCGAAGGAACTGACATGGAGGGCGATGGATGTGTGGGTGGTGCATAATAAGTGGGAAAAGTAACCATCTGAGCACTGGCTTCTGGAAGAGAATAGTTAGCATTGGATTCATAAGAGGGAAGGTTCCAACCTCCCATGGGGACACGACTCATATCAAATGAGGAAGTAGGCATCAAAGCCATGATGCCCCCGGATCCCATGCTAGGATTCATATATGTGGACCAGGGAGAGGATTGCACGGGTAAAGACATATCAACAGAAAAATTACTAAAGGCCCAAGGCGCAGACTGAGTGTTGTAATTCTGCACACCATTTTAAAAAGCAGAAGGATCCGTCCCCATGAAATGAGTAGGCATCATGGGGTGGGTAGCAGTAAATGAGGGAGCAACAAAAACTCCACTATCCATGATGGTAAAAACCAACAAAGACTCCTAAGGCCAACTAGTAGTCAAAGAGTATACCAAAAAGTCAAACGACCAATATGCATGCAAACAGGCTAAAATGGATGAGTGGCCTCCCTTGCTAAAGAAGGTATGCCTCGCCCAAGAGGGACCTGAGACACCCTGCTAAAGTTTGGAGGTAACAAAATCAGTTATAGAGGCCCTCATGGGCTTAACAACCAGTCGGTTAGATCCCCCTGGAGAGGTAATCCTCCATAAAGGTTGTGTGTTTTCCGACCCCTATCTGACCCAGGGTACAAGCATAATAACCCCTGCAAGTAACCTATGAGATACCTAAGTCAAGCAATTAATAAACCACTGTATAACCGATGCACAAGTGAGCAGTCGTAAGTCCAGATCACCGTATGGGCAGGGTAGCAAAGCTCGAAACCTTGAAAGCACCACCTCTCACAGAGGTATGGGTACTAGCAAGATCCCCAAATATGAATAAATCTGCAAAAATATCTTTGACGCTAGGTGAGTATCCAGGGGTTATCCCTTCAACTAACTTCGCGCGACCTCGTGATTAACTCCGGTGTGAGCAGAGCCTCCTGATATTACCAATTATACAATGGACTTCCCAACTCCCTGTCTCATACACATATGTTGATTTAATTGCCTTGGAGAAGTTTACTCACAAAATCCTATTCCAAGTCACTAAATCCTAGACTAGTTTTTGCACCCTAAAAATAAAATCATGACTAGTTTGTGCACCCTAAAAATAAAATCGTGACTAAAAATAAAACTCTCTATGGCCAAGGGTAAACTACAACAGACATGTATGACTGCATAAATCAACTCAATTCCATTGTATGCTATATAAACTAATGTGCAAGATAAGAAAAAGGCCTACCTCGATCCAACGTCTGATGATATTCCACCGTTGAGCACTTTGACCCAAAGCTTTATACCTGCTATAAGTTCTCAACAAACAAGAAAGGCAAGTATATAATGATAATGTAAAGGGGTTAGCACATCAGATAGCATAATCCATTAATAAACATTACAAACATTCCCATGGATAATAATAATATATTTGCACAATACCAATAGGATGGGAAATGAGTATTTCGATTAATAATTGATCAACAGAAGTGTCAACATTACAGACTTCTGTGTCGACACGGTTCGAAACCAAGGAACCAAGTTCCTTCCAACTGGGCCTCCACCACTTCAATCCTCCACCAAAGGCAAGCTCAAAAGAGAGAGACAATGAGGTTCTCTCAACAATAGGGAAAGATCTTGGGGGCTGAACACTATGTTCAGACTTAAGGGACAAAGGGATGCAGACTCAATATGAAGTAATTTCTCCAGAGTAACTTTGCTCTCAAAGTTGAATGCTTTCTCCTCTTTTCCATAGCTCGAAATTGTGCTCTTATAGCCTTCAAAATGCAACTGAAGGGTCGAGTCAGAACGTTTCCAGTATATGGAAGGCCAAGGATCAGAGATCTCTTGTCGTGACATGGAAACCCGACTCCATTTTTGTATTTTCTGGCACAAATCCCGATGTACGCGAGCCGTAGTGGAGCAGCCTACGTATACGCTTGATGTATAGCTGATAGGGTAGGTATATGTGGAAAAATGTTTATTTTTAGCTCTGGATTCATAAAAAGGGGATGATAATTCTGCACAGGGAAATGGAAAAAGGCCCTCTGTGCAAGATAGCAATGGTGAGGCAAATCTTCCTATAACATGGTCTTCTAGTGGTGATATTTACAGAACTATTCAATAAGTTATGGGATATAAGTTCGTCATGAGCATAGTTATGGCTACTATATTTATTGTGGATATGAGAGTTTTCTATTTTGCTCATATCCACGATATAGAAGTTTTAAACTATATATTTTTGGGATGGATACTAGACAATATTTTTTGTGATGATGTATCATGCACTTTTTTGTTTTGTTTTTGGACACACTTATTGAAGCCACAATCTACAACAAAAACATGGTTTATCCATGTTTTATACAGAATGTAAATTTCTTTTCTCTTCGGATGAAATAAAAATTATTTTTTTTCTAAAGAAAAAAAAAGAATATATATATATATATATATAATTATGATGAAAAAAAAAATATTATATAAAAGTCTTTAATATTTAGATTAAATTATTAATTTTATCCATTAAAATGAAAGTTTCTTCGTATTAAAAAAATCATAATAATAAATATGATAAAATATGATTTAGACTTTATTTTTCTTTTCTTTTACTCTCAAAATAAAGCATGCTCTATGTACATACATTTATGCGTATTTATGGATGTTACTTATATCTTAAAAAAAATAAAATTATTTATTAAAAAAAAATATTATAATTATTAAGATGATTAGTTGATAATTAAATTATAATAAATTTTATTATTAAAAAATAATATAACACTTATAATTATAATAAATTTTGTTATTAAAAATAAATAAAACTCTTATAATTATAATAAATTTTATTAAGTATAATAAGATAAGTAAAGCATTAGCATGTTCGTAGAAATCTGGAAAGTTTTACTTTTCAACTCGGAACAATGATTCATACTCGGAACAATGATTCATACTCTTAATCTGGAAAGTTTTACTTTTCAACTCGGAATAATGATTGTTATTAAAAATAAATAAAACTCTTATAATTATAATAAATTTTATTAAGTATAATAAGATAAGTAAAGCATTAACATGTTCGTAGAAATCTGGAAAGTTTTACGGAACAATGATTCATACTCTTAATCCACGATTTAAATTGACCACAAGTATTTCTACATCTTTAAGCTAATTAACTAAAACAATTAAACTATCTACATCTTGAAGTGAATTAACTAAACCAATTAAATTATTTACAATTTTAAGCTAATAAATTTTTATATAAAATAGTATTTAATTTTATGATAGTATTTAAAATATCACGTGGATATTATTTAGATTAAAATTACTCTTTAATTTGAATAACACTAACTCAATAAATTATTACAAGTTATATAATTTGTTTTAAATATAATAATATACACAACAAACATAGTTTAATTAAATAATATTAATTATTGGTTTACCTTTTTATTTAGGAGGAAATTAGAGGCAATGCATTTGAAAGTGAAACCATGGCGCATCAGTGATATTTTTATCTAGAATGATTTTTTTTACAAAGGTTTTTTTAAATAGATGAAATTAGAAAATATTTACTTAAATTTATATTTAATCCACTACAAAATTAGTTGATTTTATCATTAAACCTTAAACAATTGCAAACTGCATTTGCTATTTCTCTTCTTCTCCATTGGAAAATGCAATCGCTATTTGTCTTCTCCTCCATAGGTAATTCAACAAATCATTTGCAACGATTTCCCTCCTCATTGAAGCAACATCTTGGTTTTGTGTACTTGGAAAGCGAAGCACCAACTAAGTGGCTCTTGGTAGATTGACATGGTAGCAGTTACCTCCTTTTGGAACCTCGTTCGAGCATTTACAACAATTCGCTTTGATGTAGCAATTTACTTCAAGTTAGATAAATAAAAGTATTTTATTTTGTAGGCAATCTCTACATCATCGCTTGCCTTTTTTTCTTCACCATCTCCATCACATCAATAGGAAATCATGGTGAAGTTGGTAACATGATTTTGGAGCAAATAAATGCTCTAGAAAACCTTTGCACCTTCCGATGGACCAAAAAATAATGCAACCATGCTTCTTCCACAACCTTGCAACTTATAGGGTCCTCACTCACAAGCTTGGGCTTGGAAGAAGGTTCAAGATTGACAGAGATATTCTCCATGAGAAGTCCACATGAATTATCTGTGCACCGGATGATCTGTGCCACATGTCTCTTGATAGGCCGTAGGATTTTTGCAACTGTAGCTATCGAATTTGTGGCACACAGAGCTAATTGGATTTGTAACATTTTTGTCATATGGTCTGTCAACCTAACCCTCTGATTGTCGACACGTGGCCATGTCTAGGCAATAGATCTGGGCCATGCATTCATGGACATGTGATACTTTCCTAACTGTAGATCAGGGTCGTCTGATATTGGACATGTGGTGCTCTCAAGGTCATAGATCTAGGTCATGCAATCTGAGAAACATGACCGCTCCCGTGCATCAGATCTACCATTATTTTTGTGCGTCAGATCTGACAAAGGTTTTTGATGGCCTAAAATATAGTGACTCTTGTTGCCTACATTTTTGTAGCCACTTTTGTGGGACATTTCTTGTACCACAAAACTGGGATGGGGCCTGCTAGGAGCCTCATTAATTCCGAGTCTGTCCCGATGGATTCTCACCATTGCAACATTCTTGTACGTGCTCTGGAATCCGCATTGTAAGGATACATGGAATTGTTTCTCATCAAAAGCCTTTACTTGGATTTGGCCATTCCTCAACTTCACGGTGGCTTCAACTTTTATGCTATGATAAGATGAATCTTCATGACCACTTGACTATATTGTGATATATAGACAAACTCTAAATCAAATGGAGAGTGTAATATATGTCATGCTTATGAACTCAATACCATGTGTTCAATGGTTTTTTACCGACAAACTTAAAAGTGCGTCTCTATTACAATAGCTTGGAAATATGGTATGATTAGAGCCTGGTTATCATTTTAGGATTGTTGCCAAATCCACAAATCACTTTGGATTCTCTTTCAATTTGGTAATAGCATTGAATCCATGTTAAGAAATATGTCAAAGATTAAAAAAAAAAGCATTAATTATATCGGTCTACAATGAAACGATCCATTTTTTTGCTTTTTTTGTGCCACACATCTAATATTTTAGTTGGATAGTAGCGTGATAGGCATATATTGTTTTAATATTTTATATATCTTTGTGAATATATCCCAATTGATGATTATATTTATATGGGTAGTGTGAGAGTTTGTAACGAGCTTGGAGCCAGTAGGCCCAAAAATGCAAGGTTTTCAGTTGTGGTTGCAAGGCATACCTACTTCTTAATTAGTGTCATTCTTGGTATTGGAGTTTTGGTACTTAAGAAACAATTGAGTCAATCATTTACAAGTAGAAATGAGGTTATAAAGACGGTTTCTGCAATGATGCCATTGCTC
>JASDQU010199011.1:0-12986 GCA_032191745.1 Picea mariana
AGGCCCACCAAATTGATCAAAGGTCAAGGTTTAGCCAAGTTGTTGGCTGAAGAAAACTGCCAAGCTCTGGGGATAAGTTTTATAAATGAATGCTCAGGAATTCCACAAAGTCGGNATAAGGCCCACCAAATTGATCAAAGGTCAAGGTTTAGCCAAGATGTTGGCTGAAGCAAACTGCCAAGCTCTGGGGATAAGTTTCATAAATGAATGCTCAGGAATTCCACAAAGTCGATTGTCTGAAATGGACCCTCGAAAAGAACCCCCATTAGCTGGATGTCCTTGGTATAAGGATGTCATATACTTTCTGCAAGAGTTGCGGCCCCCATACGGCCTGCAAAGGAACAAAGCAAGAGCTCTAAAGATCAAAGCAGTCAGATACTGCCTGATCGATCAAGTGTTATATTGGAAAGACCCCTTGGGGGTGCTTCTAAAATGCATGAGTCCACAAGAGGCCGAGATGATCATGGTTGAATTTCACAGCGGCCTGTGTGGAGGGCACCATTTCTGGAAAGCCACAGCCCACAAAATCCTCAGGGTTGGATACTACTGGCCTACCGTGTTCACTGACGTCTGCAAAAAGGTCAAATCCTGCATCAAATGTCAAAAATTTGTAGGAAAGCAGCAGCACAAGTCTCTGGCGTTACATCCAGTGGTGGTTTCAGGACCTTTCTGGTAGTGGGGCCTAGATTTCATTGGAGAAATTCACCCTGCTTCCAGTGGGCAACACAGGTGGATCCTAACTGCTACAGATTTCTTTACCAAGTGGATTGAAGCTATCCCCGCCAGGAGTGCTTCTCACAAGGTAATCATTGGATTCTTGGAGGACCTCATCACAAGGTTCGGCTGCCCAGATAAGATTGTCACTGATAATGCAGCCACTTTCAGGTCTGAGCCATTGGCCAAGTTCTGTGAACAGTTCGGGATCAAACTGATTCACTCCACCCCATATTATCCACAGGGCAACGGTTTAGCGGAATCCTCCAACAAAAGCCTGATAAGGATCATCAAAAGGCTGTTGGAAGACAACAAAAAGGCTTGGAATTCAAAGCTGAAATTCTCTCTATGGGCTGATCGGGTGACTACAAAGAGATCTATAGACCTCTCCCCTTTCCAGTTAGTCTATGGAGCAGAAGTGGTTTTCCCTTCTCAGCTGGCCATTCCCGTAGCAAAATTCTTCCAGGATTATCAAGAAGAACCCAATAACGTGATCAGAAAGATTCATCAGCTGGTAGAAGTCCAGCAGGCCAGAGAGCAGGCAATGGACAAAATTCAGGACCATCAGCAAAAGATCAAACAGGTTTTCGATAAGAAGGCCAAGAAGGAGCGGTTCCAGATAGGAGACCTGGTACTAAAATGGGATGCTCCTAAGCAACATAAGGGAAAACACAGCAAATTTGAAGCCCTGTGGATCGGGCCTTTCAAAATCTCTGAGACTTTCTTAAATAACACGTACAGGTTGCGAGGTTTGGAAGGTGAAGAAGTTTTCGGCAGCCCAGTGAATGGGCATTTTCTGAAGATATGTTTTGTTTGAATCTCAGATGGCTCCTTTGCTTGTAAATATTGTCCTTTTTATTTCTTTGTTCGATTTTGTTTTTTATTTTTTGGCCTAATAATGACTCCATAGCCCAACAGCAAGGCACTGGAACTGCAAAATGAGTCCTTAGAGCATTGCGGGGACGACTCTATCCCCCATGGAGCCTAATGTTAGCAACATTTTTGGTATCGGGGCACGAAGGTACACAGGTCTGCAGGATTGCCTGGGAAGCGCCCAAGCGCAACATAGAGGAACCCCTCTTCAGTTACAATTCAAGCGAGTGGGCGAATTTTTGTTGACGGTCGCCGAGATCCACCTATAAAGCTGATCAATGGTCATCGGGATTTTGGAACTGTCGAGTTGCCCCAGGGTTAATGCAAGAGACAGCTCCAATAATTCAAGTCAATTCTGGGTCGTCCGATCCAAATTGAGACAGGTGGCTTCCATTCGGCGTATCGGGAATCAGAGTTTCGAGAAACAGAGAGCCTCCCGTTCGTTACAATTGAAATTGCCGATCGACGAAATGTCGAAAGCACCGAAACTGGGGCCCGCGACATCACAAGCATTTTTCAGCCGTCCGTCTAAAGGGGACACCTGGAAGTAAATTGAGCCATCTCGACGTTTCGCCCCTCACGACTCCAAAATGCAAAGAGTAGCTCCATTATGTTCCAATGTGTGAGGTGTCAGGAGAGTCCTGGACCCAGGCCCACAGTATCGTCAGAAGAGCTAAGAGCCGTCAGATCTAGAGGAACACGTGGTGCCAGATTAAGCCGTCTCGGCATATCGCTCATTGTGATTTCGATCAGCAAGGATCATCCCTTTCATAGTCGTGAATGCCGAAAGCACCTTGGGAATAGACACGAGGTCACAGTCCGTGGTCACTTGGAGGAAGAAAGGAGCTGCGTAAAGAAGGTCGAAGGTGCTGAGTTTAGTTACAGAAGGGATCATCGTGATCTCTAGGTGCCATCGGATCCGACCTCCATACTGTTTCTCGCCTGGAGTAAATGATGGCAAGAGCGGGTGGTTGAAACCTCCTTTCATTCATTAAGTGAGGGAATGGAGGGTCTGGCAAGCCGTCTTCCTGAAGAAGTCCTATATATTGATTTTTTCAAAGAAACCATTTCGAAGTCCTCGACTCGACAGAGAAGTCTGCGCACGCTAGCCCAACACTTAATGGCTCAGCTACCCTCCTTGCAGGAGCCATGCATAGTTAAGATGGCGCTTAAAGTAAGATATCAGTACAAGTTTGACTGAAGGGACACCAAGCTTTGGGAGACTGGACACACCTCTATGAGGTGGATCTTCCTGAGTATATAAACTCAGTCTTTGTATTTTTGTAAGTATCGATGGCTGAGCAAAGCTCCCGATTGTAAGGTTTTGATGAAGCGTTGGTCGCTCTGGTAAATGTGTAAAGCATTTGAGACTTCTTAATTTATGGATGTCAGTTTCTTTTCCATCTCTTTGTATACTATGTTAGAACGACTCGGAATTGGAGGATCCAGTTGAGTTATGGTTGTTATAGGATGATGTAGGTTGGATCACTGTAATAGTCACATTGTCTCTAATCGGTTCTTGTGATGTTCTCAATGTTGAAACGACTTGGAATTGAAGGATTCAGTCTAGTCACCCCTCAGCTCCTTGAAGCTCTAGACCAAGAGGATCTTGGCTTCTGAGTTTTTCATCCTCAAGCTTCCGAAGGCCTGTTGCCCAAGGCAGTCTTGCTCGCTCTTCTCACAAGTCTTCCTTCTTCCACCCTTTAATCATTTACTGACAGAAGTTGGATCAAGAACTCCCTTGCTTTCTACATACCAGGCCCAGTTTCCCAAGTTAAAGCTATATTTTCTTGAGTCTTTACCCATCTGATCACCCCATTAAACAAACCGTGACATAAAAACTGATGGGCATCGGGCTCTTCTCCTGCAAGCAATCCAGGAGTGACTTCTGACACTAGCAACTGCCACATTATTTCTGTCAAAAAAAAATTCCAAAGGAACTAGTCCCTTTGGAATATGATTGCTAGGAAACTGAACAATATGGTGATTAGAAATTTTATTTAGGAAAACATCAGCATGAGGATTACTTTCAGAGTCGTGATCTTGATCAATATGTAATGTAGAACTCACCAATAGTCTCAAGGAATCTTTTGATTTCAAGATCAACCTCAAACACTTTCCAATGCTTGACATTGTCGAGTATAGAGGGTCTATATTTCACTTCTACATCATACTTGAGCTTAGGTGGAAAAGGGACTATGAAATTACTTGTTGAAACCGCCATAGAATCAACCATGGCATTTTCTTTTCTTGGAATAAATGAAATTTTGAAAGCTAAGAAAAAATTGCCAATTAGGTCCCACACTTCATTTCTATAAGTTCTTAGCCTAGGGTGCTTAGCTTGATAAATATTTTTTATCTGATGAAAAATTAACTTGGCATCCCCAAACACTGATATCTCTTCAATCCTCGTGTATTTTGCAGCCCTCAAACCCAAAACAAGAGCTTCATACTCTGCCACATTATTGGTAGCTTCAAATTCTAACTTGTAGGACAAATATATAGTCTCTTGAGTAGGTGAAACAAATACCACTCCAGCACCATCAACTTCCCTAGAAGAGGCTCCATCAAGGAACATCTTCCAAACATAAGTGATTGGAGAATAATCTTCACAAAAAGTAATGGAATGTTTTCTCATTTCAAGAGGAGGTTCAAGAGCATCAGTGAGCTACAATAAATTGGATCTCAAATCAGTATCAAGTGAAAAAATAGGATGGTTGGTGAGGTTTTCTTTGTCACTAATAATGTATGCCAACTGAGCTTCCCTGTAAAGTCTTATATGCTCCCCCCCAAACACGGGAATGGTAGCATATGTGAGGTCCATCCGCAAGGTTCCCCCAATTCTTTTTATCCAAGATCTTGACAAGAGCATGCCAAACTTGGGAGGAACATCAGCCACCACGATATCCATGACCACACTTTTCATGGGCAACTGAAACAAGGTCACAACCAAATCTTTGATGACCCCAAGACATTGCACTTTCCTAGAGTCAAAAGAATATAACTCATGGTAAGTCTTTGTGATTTCTAATCCAAGTTCATCCATGACAGTTTTGGGCATGAGATCATGAGATGCCCCTAAGTCCATCAAACATTTATGCAACACCTTTTCATGTATGTTCAGTGATGTATATAAGGGAGGGGATGAATTATCTCTATCTTCTATCAAAGGATCTAAGATGATTGTTTTCTTTTCATCTTGGAGATTCACTGAATCAGTGGAATTTGAAGAGGGTTCAAGCTGCAACATTTTGGAAAGATATTGTTTAAATTCAGCATTTTTTATCAACTCCAAAAAAGGTACAGGGATCCTAATATTTTGAATCTCATGCTCGAAGGTAAAAGAGGAAGTAAGTTTCAAAATCTCCTTCACTTTTGGGATAGGGATTTTGACCACTGGTGGGGGTTTCTGTGCCTTCTTATCTTTGTTATTGTCTACTACATCTTTAGCAAGATTCTTTGCTCTGGTAGGTTGATCAGGAATCTCAGACTTCCCTTATTTCTTTTTTTACCTAAGGTTATACCTATTGGGACTGTTGTTGGTCTTCTCCCCCTTGCTCATTTCATTTAGTTGGTTGTCCATGAGAGCCTCCTTGTATGTATATTGAGTTAAATGGGGAAATGAGGAGGTGTCTCCAAGACAATGGATCTCGGGATCAACCTCTTCTTCCTCTCCTTCTTCATTAGTAACCAGGTTATTTTGGAGAGGGGGTTGGATTCTCTGATCATCCCTATCCCTGTTTCTTTGATCTCTTTGAACAATCTGAGGGGTATTATTTGGTCTTCTGAAGTTGCCCCTATTTTCATCATTAGGAGAATTCCAATAGCTATGTTTTCCTTCTAGTTTCAACCTTTCCACCTCAGCAGAAAGTGAATTTATCAACTTGGTTAATTCATCTACTTGAGGGTGGGCAGCAGAGGAACCATAGGTTGTAGCTTTGGACCTCCCCTTTCCTCTGTCTCTATCATCCTTACTCCTAAGTTTGTCAACTACCAATATATTGGACTCCACTTCCAGGGCTGCATCTTGCATATGAGTGAAGGAAGTAGCTCTTCTTTCCCTTAACAAGAGGCAAAAATCAAGGTCGATAGCACTAGCATAAGTAATTTTGGTAGAGGTTTCTGTAGGTTTAACATCAGCAGGAATCTTATTATACATTTTATTAAACCTCTTTGAAAATTCAGAAACAGATTCCCCTTCTCCTTTCTTAAGTGATCCAAACTCTGTAATATAGTAAAGGAAGTCCTTTTTATCCCCCCAATGTCTTAAGAATGCATCATCTAGGGATTCAATCCCATCAATAGATCCAGGAGCCAAGGCCCTAAACCATTTCCTAGCCTCTCCATCAAGGCTATGAACAAAAATTCTCATCCATACATCTTCATTCATAATGACATAATTGTATGCATAGCTATAAAAGGCTGCAAGGTGCTCTTCTACAGTTGTGTCTCCCTCACCTGTGAACTTAGGCAACTACTTAAGGTAGCCACCAGCTGGGAGAGCATTTAGAGGTTGAGTCAGGACAAGAGGGGTGTATCTAGCAGCCACTATGGCATCCATTATGTTCCTAGGGGGATTAGCACCTACCTATTGTTGGGGAAAAACACCCTACGGACTAGCAAATAGAGTTCAGAATTTGCATGCAGATATGACCGAATAGAAAACACTTTCTATCTTCATCCCTAGATTTAAATCCCCTTTTCTTAGTAAATGCATGGAAAGATCAACCTACCTCATTCTCAGTGTTTGATGTCGATCCTCCATTGTGCTTGATTACTTTTTCTCAATCCTCCTTCCAAAGTTGACCTGCATCCAAGACAAACAACAACTATGCATGCATACTACTTATATACTAGTGGGTTAGAAATCCAAACATATATTGATCAAACTATAAACAGTTCATGAATTGGGACAGGAAAAACATTCTCTTTATTACTTAAAATGAGTCAACTTACAAAAATTGAGACCAGCCACCACTCCTTGAACCTGATCCTGGGCTCCTCTTCTTCTGTCCTTCAACTGCTTTGCTTTGAATCTCCTTTGGCACAAGGAAAGGCTAAAGGGTTGGGACAATGGGAATACGTAAATGGGCAGAGTTTCTTTGCTATATTTTTCCTCTTCCAAATGGTACCCCTACCCCTTCTTTTATAGGCTAGAAGGAGCTAGGTATTTGGACGAACCCTCGGCCATGCATGGCCGGGAGTTTCAGTTAACTCACCCATAGCTTTTTGTTTCGTCGGCAACTTTCCTTTTTTCATGCTTTTGTCGGTCCATGCGGGTTTTTTTGGGTCAACCAACGTGTACACACGTGCAGTAATGGATTAGGGCGCGTGGGCCTTTATTCAAGAGGATTTTCAAAGAGTTGTTCAACAATGTTTTGGCAAAGAAGGGATATGAGTTGGCCTAATGCTAGGTAAGCATGTGTGGTGCAATTTAGGGTTATAACACTACCATTGGGATGTGAACTGGAGGAGAACCAAGAGGAGATGGAGCTTGAACAAGTGAGACTGGGACTGTGTTTATGGGATAAACTGGGAACAACTGAGGATTTGGAGAGAAAGATATGGGGCTCAAGGGAATAGAGGTTTCCCCTTCTGTAAATGCATCTACTCTAATAGGGGAGGAGTGGAAAATCCCAGAGTGGGAAAATATTCTAAGGTCCTAGGTTTAAACCATGGTACAACTTCAAGGGAAACATGAGTGTCAAAGCTTTCTCCTTCCAAACCGAGACTAGGTGGAGAGAAATCAATTGGAACACTCCCAAACTTTAAAATTATGGAAACTCCAAGAGGTGGTATAACAGGAGAATGAGAAGCATCTAGTGGAGTTTTTAAAGAAGGATTATGAAAGTTACCGAAAATACCTAGTACAGCAGATGAAGTACCTTCCTGAGTGGTCTTTCTTTTTCTGAAAATTTTCTCTAGGTCAGCTTCAGGTGTTTCTAGAGGCAATTGTGGAGTAGAGCTCATGTGTCTGCCTTTTTGAGCCACAACTAAAACAATGGAGTCGAGATAGTGGAGTCTCCAGGTGCAAGCTGCAATCTTCAAAGGTTCTGATATCTAATGCACCTTCAGAATCATAAGCTCTTTGTCGTTCTATCCCAGGGAAAATTCTTCAATTTGTTCCCCGGAAACGGCACCAGAAATTTTAGCACTATAAGTCACCTTTAGATTGCATTGAAGGTAGGCCCAATACCCATCGGTTTATATGTCACAATGAATAATTTTAAAGAGTTCAAACAGGTGCAGACTCAAGATAATATCATTTTAACTCATAAAATTGGACCAGCATGCACAAGCAATTGAGGTTTTGATCAACTTCAGTCAGTTAGTTGCAGTAAAGGTGAATAGGAGGAAGAACTGGTGAGGAGAATGTAGAGGTCTACTATGGACATCACGTCTTCGAGCAGCTTAAGTAGGAAAAAAAAACTTCAAACGCAAGATCCTCTTGGATTCAAAGTTTCTAGAAACTGAAGAACACCATAACAACATTGTAATCAAACATCCATCACAATACAGCTATAACAATCCATGTGAATCCTTCAATCATGGACATTTCATTATGAGAGGAAAATAAGATGAAGAATAAAGCTAACTTATATTAAACAATAAGTCTCAAATCAAGTTACATAACCAGAGGACCAGGGCTTCATCAAAACTTTACAATGTAAGAGCCTTGCTCAACCATCGACCATAACAAAATATCAAAAATACATATTTATACTCAGGACTAACTACAACCACCAGAGGAGTGATCGAGTCATGGATTGAAGGCTTTATGTCAGAGCTTTATCTGCAAACTTTGCATGAAGATATTTGTCAGACGCGAGCTTTTCCGTCTGAACCTTCTCTATCAAACTGTGCATGCAACTTTCTGTCAGACACGAGCTCAAATATGCCAGTCCTTTTTGGATTTCCATTTAAGGGAGGAGATGATGTTTCAACCACCTCCCTCACTTTCATTAACTACCTGTGTTGGGATCAGGATAGGCCTGAGTCAAATCGGCACTTGTATCTTGTTGGGATTTTGTAGGGAACACTGGCAAGCAAACGTGGATGTTGATGATGATGAGTTGGCGAGATTCTTGGTGCAAACTCGCAGGCTACAATGAGTGAACGGTAGCCATGTGGAAGGTTGTGGTTGGCGGTGACTGGGAATGCATGAGCACCAATATGCGAGGAGATGAGGTGTAAAGGTGCGAGGACGTGGAGGTAGAGGGGAGTGACAGGTCGGGGATAAACAATAACAACGATGGAGGGTAGATGGAGTGGGAGTGGAAGACAAATGTTGGGAGATGAGAGGGGGGGAAAATGACATCAGACAGGGACAGGCATGTGGTAGTGTGAGTGGAGGACAGGTGTTGGTGGGATCACGGGTGGTATTGGGAGGTAGTAAGGTGGTTAGCTCGGAGGGGGGGGTAGGTGGTAAGCAGTAACGTGCAGGGGGGGTCTGAGTTGTTGTGGAGGCGACACGATAGTAGGGGGCTCACGCCAGAAAACCACCAACTCGGACCCCCCCGTTAAAGGTAGAATGGCGGGGGGGTCCAATATTGGATGTAGACCGTAGATCTGAGTGCACCCTGCTCAACCGCTGAGATCTACGCACTCCTTAGCACGACACACCAAGCCGTCATCTCACCAAAACTTAGGATAAAAGTCATAAAGTGGGTTGCGGAAGCACCCCTTTCCTGCATTTTTCACCAAGGGGTTATTTCCTAAGGGAAAGACACCGTTCTATCAAAAATATGTACTAACATAAGTGATCATGAAAATCCAAGAAATCACCTTATCTATGCAGTTAAGGATGATATTGGATCATCCATATTTCATATCAGCTATGATGCTTTTGAACCAATAGCACTCATATCCGTGGACAACCAAGTAAAGGATGTGGAACATGTAGTGTGGAAGATGTCCTTTGATGGTTCTTCTCCAAAAGAAGGATTTCGTGTTAGGGTTGTATTCATTTCCCCTGCTAAGGAAGTCATACCTATGTCCTATAAATTAGAATTTGATACCACCAACAATATTGCAGAATATGATTCCTTACTGTTGGGATTAAGAGCTGCAAAGGATATGGGGATTGATAAAATTGTTGTTTTTGGAGATTTAGAATTAATTGTTCATCAAATCAAGAATATGTATCATACAAAGCATCAAAGGTTGAGGCAGTAAAAAAATGAGGTATGGTCCCTTGTTGAAAACGTTTTTCTGGATTTTGATGTAACGTTTGTCCAGAGAAGTCTGAATCAACAAGTTGATTCTTTAGCCCTGACGGCTAGCAATTTATAGACTCCTATGTTTTCATATTTGAGATATGAAATTGAATTAAGGCATAGGCCTTCTATTCCATATAACATCAAATATTGGTAGGTTTTCAATGATGATAAGGAATTGAAGAAGTTTTTAGAAACTGTTGGCGAATTTTTTGCAATCTCTATTGATCAAGAAAATGAAGATGATGATGTAGAAATTCAAACTAATGTCCCTCTTCAGAATAAAATTTCAAGTCATAATATTTTAGAATTGAAGACAAACCACATACAAAGGGTTCAGTACCCCTTGAAAGGCTTTTTGACAGCAATGATGTCTCCAAGAAATATTCAATTCAAAGCCAACAAAAGGATGTTGTTTACTGTAATATTAGGACTGATACCAATCCAAATATTATTAAACTCTCCAAATCATTGTCTGAAGAGAAAAGGAACATGTATGTAAATCTCATGAAGGAATTTGTTGATGTTTTTTCTTGGTCATATGAAGACCTCAATATTTTTGACAAATTATTCAGCATAAGATTCCTCTCAAAGTAGGTTCTAAACCTTTTAGACACAAAATGAGACAATTAAACCCTGTGTTGTTTCCCATTATTGAAAAAGAAGTGGAGAAATTTCTTGATGCAAATATCATAGTACCTCCCATATACTCAAAGTGGGTGGCCAATCTTGTGCATGTCATGAAAAAGAATGGTGAAATAAGGTTGTGTGTAGATTTTAGAACTATGAACAAATGTTCTCTAAAGGAAAACTATCCATTGCACAAGATGGATCATATTCTGTAGAAAGTAGTGGGTGCTCAAAGAATTTCCATGCTGGATGGATACTCCGAATATAATCAGACATCAGTTTTTGAAGAAGACAAAAGGAAGACTGCCTCCACTACTCCTTGGGGCACTTTCATGTATGACAAGATTCCCTTTGGGTTGATGAACGCAAGGACCACTTTTTAGAGGGACATGGACATCGCATCTGTGGGAGAAAAAGACAAATTCATTGTTATTTATAATCATGATATTATTGTTTTCTCAAATTCTGATGAAGAACACTTGCATCACCTCAAACAGACATTTAAAAAATGCATAAGGTATGGCATATCTTTAAAACCAAAGAAATCTCACTTTTCCATGCATGAAGGAAATCTCCTAAGTCATATTTTGTCTGTAGGAGGGATCAAGATAGATCTTGAAAGGGTAGAGGCTATTCAGAAGATTGACATCCCAAGAAACCCAAAGGCTATGCAATCCTTCATAAGGAGAATAATTTTTTTAAGGAGGTTGATACCCAATTTTGTTGAGATCATCAAGCTCATTACCAATATGTTGAAAAGAGATGCAGATATTAAATGGACATCAGAAGCAAAGTCTTCCTTTGACAGGATAAAACAATCCCTAATTGAAGCTCCTATCCTCATCAATCCCAATTATTCTAAATATTTTTTTATTTTCTCATTTGCATCTGAAGAAACCATTCTTGTTGTTCTATTGCAGAGAAATGATGAAGTGTATGAGCAACCTATTTATTTCTTCAGTAAGACTCTTAGAGATGCAAAGATAAAGTATGGCATTATGGAAAAGCAGGCTTATGCCTTGGTTAAGGCATTGAAATTATTCAGAGTTTATGTTTTTCACTTTGAAATAATCGCTTATGTTCCAAATAGTGTTGTGAAAGAAATTATTGTTCAACCAGACAATGAAGGAAAGAGGGGGAAACAGATAACCAAGCTTTTGTAATACAATTTGGTCATAAAACCTACCAAACTGATCAAGGGACAAGGTCTTGCAAAGTTTCTTATTAACTCAAATTGTAAAGTTCTTGGACTGCATCACATTTTTAGTAAACCAGATAAATTAGGATTACATGCTAAAGGAGAAGGCTTACAGGTAATGGAAAAAAACCTTTCTTCATCTTCGTATAAAGAGATTGTTTAGTTTTTGCAAAACCTTCAAACTCCTCCCGATTTTGACAAGTCTAAGGTTAGATCTTTGAAACTCAAAACTGTGAAGTATTGCATAGTTAATCAAGAACTGTTTTGGAGAGATCCTGATGGAGTTCTACTAAAATGTGTTGACGAGGAAGAAAGCAAGTAGATTCTGACTGATTTTCATAAAGGTTTTTGTGGAGGACATCATCACTTGAAATCTACATCCTTCAATATCCTAAGGGCATGCTACTATTGGCCTGTATTATTTTCTGATATATTTTCCCAGGTTAGAGCATGTGAACAGTGCGAGAAGTTTGCAAGAAAGAAGGAGCTTATATCCCTGCCACTAAAACCTACAATTGAAAATGAACCTTTTCAGCAAGGGGCCTAGATTTCATTGGACAAATCCACCCACCTTCTTCTCAGCAATGTTAGCACTCAAATTTGTTTTCAAAATTTGAAAGTACCTTGACTATATTCACATTAAAATCTGTCAAAGTTTTGGTCTTTTTCCATATATCATGAGCTATGAATTTTCCATCGAAACTTGATATACCTCATCATTGCCCAAAAGGTCTTTCGATCTGCCATATTGACCCGCAAAACCAAAAATGATCAATCCTGCTCGATATTTTTAATTGGGATGTGTTCCTAGTGTTTTTTGAGTTTTTGTAAAAAATTATCAAAACAAGAGTGGTGTGTGCAAAGTGACCTAAGGCCTTATCCATACCAATTCCCTATGCCTAAGTCTATTCATATTTCAAGCTCTATATGCATTTGCAATTTGTTTTAGTCTACCTAATCTACCTCTCGGGTTTTCCTTTTTAACCAAAAGTGTAAGGACCCATAGGTCCAAATCACAAGTCCACCAATGAGACAAGATACAAGTTAATCCGCATGTTGAGCCACGAGCCAAGAAACAAATTCAAATCATAGCAGTCAAACCAACACCAATCCCAGTGCAAGTGTCGTGTCTTCCCTTGAATACATCTTATTTATACAGCAATATAAGTGTTAGCAAACAAGTCGACACATAAACCCATATATCAAGAACTCTAGGAATGTGACCGGGAGGGCCAAAGCTCACACATTTGAGATTGTGGGTGTTAAAGATCATGCAAGGAACAAAGGGAGCTTAGAAGGGAAGAAAAGCTACTGATAATAGGTTTTCTACAAAAAAAAATTGCATAGGTAGCCAT
>JASDQU010199012.1:3217-18508 GCA_032191745.1 Picea mariana
AATATGGATTTGCTCATTAAAAAAAAAGAAATGAACTTCTTATTCATGAGAATCTCAAATCCACCTAAAAAAGCATAGCATAAATTTTCTTTCAAAGGAAACACGTGAGTCCATGAAGAGCTTATTTCATAAATAAAATATATTAATATCAAATTTACAAGTTACGTAAAAAATAAATTAATGAAACTAAGGGATAGAAGAAGGATACCTATATGATTAAGGATGAAATAAGTGTTATGAACGAACTTAGTTTATTCTAGTGGTTTCATGAACAAAATATAAGTTTTTATGTCAAAGTTTAATGGCGAAGATAATAAAAAGGTACTATGTGCATGAATAAAACAAAACACTATTTTGAAATATATTAAATATAAGATTAAGAAGCAAATTCTCGAAGATTCGACTAAGAAGTAAGTCCATGTGATTGATAATAGATTGGAATATATTAAGATTTAATTTAAAAAAATAAAATAAAAATATAGATGAGAAGAAGGTTTTCTTTAAACCCATTGAATCACAACAATTTGGTATAATAGAACAGTACTTTGTGAACTACAAATATAAACCACAACTACAAGCCACATGACACCTGCCACAAATTATTTTATCAATATTCAAACAAAATATAGGACATGAACTCAAACTATTTGTGAAAGGTGTGGAACATGCGTGACTAAAGTGAAATTGGCTAAAGAGATACTGATGTCCTATCAATGATCATTTTAATCTTGGTNGTCCATGTGATTGATAATAGATTGGAATATATTAAGAATTAATTTTAAAAAATAAAATAAAAATATAAATGAAAAGAAGGTTTTCTTTAAACCCATTCAATCACAACAATTTGGTATAATAGAACAGTACTTTGTGAACCACAAATATAAACCACAACTACAAGCCACATGACACCTGCTACAAATTATTTTATCAATATTCAAACAAAATATAGGACATGAACTCAAACTATTTGTGAAAGGTGTGGAACATGCGTGACTAAAGTGAAATTGGCTAAAGAGATATTGATGTCCTATCAATGATCATTTTAATCTTGGTTCGAATAAAAAAATAAAATTCAAAACATATTCCTCCAAGCTAGAGAAACTCACTCAAATGCAAAAAAAATAAAAATTTCGAACTGCAAAATTGAATAAGTTATATATGATTTTCCTTATTTATTTTTTTCATATTTTTGTGACAAATGTTTCTTCCACAATTGAATAAGTCATATATGATTGTCCTCTCTCTTTTTTTTTCATTTTCTCTTTTTCTTTTCTTATTTTTCTTATTTATGTGACAAATGCTTCTTCCTTCATCTAACATTGACCTTTATAGATTCTTGGAAAAAACAATTTGATGCCATTTAGTCCTATTACAAGATTAATTTTAATTTTAATTCATATTCTAGGGATTGAATGAAATGTTGGTTTCATTGTAGGAAGAGTCCCATATGACTCGACTTTTCAGATTTGTCAACGCAGAGAAGGTGATTCCATTCAAATAATTCATTTTGATTACATTGTTGTCGTTCTTCCATAGTTACTTTAGCTTCCATGTTTTGTGCCAGTGGGTTCCCCTATATATAGCTCTCGATATCAAAACAAATCATTTAGGTTTATAAAATTTAAGTTTCATTACTGATTTTTTAATCATTGTGTAATGATGTTTCATTTTTAGTGTTGTGATAAGTGAGGTGTTAAGAAATATGCATTTTTTTTCAAATATGTAAAGTAATAAAAAGTTCCTACAATTATGGTAAGAAATGAACGATATAGTCCCCGTGGTGTAGAGTAGTGAGTGAGGGAGTGTGTTGTTAAGGCACTCCATAAGTGAAGTCACTGGTTTGAAACCTCTGGGGACACCTCAAATCCAACCATGTTAAGGGTTGGTGCAGTCCATGACGAGTGCGATCCCTAGGTGATTTTGATGGCCGAGATGCCCCTAGGTCATGGAATCTCAGCCACAGGTCATTCCCGCAAGTGAGGGATATTTAGATAACAAAAAAAATTGTATAGTATAATTAAAAAAATAAATGAACCGTATAATACAAAGAAATAATTATAAAAAAATCAAAAGGTACGGTATCATCTGGTTCATTCTTGATCCTCATTCCCTGCAAACACTTCCTCTTGAGTGTTTTATCTAAAGAAGGTTTTATATTACGTGCCTTCTTTATGAAATTATCCATGTTTTATAAAAACTTGTCCCCCCAAAAATCTCGCATACTCGACATTAGAGCGTTTCGGGGACTGGGGACCTTTAGGAAACATCTGGATACTCCATCGGGGACTCAAGGGATTATTGGCCATCCCCAATACATTACAGGCATATTTCATGGATGTTTTGAGCAGATTTCAAGAATATTTTGGGCACTAGGAAGATTTCAAGGATTTTATTGGCAGATTTTGGGATATTCTAGGCATATATCTTCAATTTTGACAATCATGGAAATTGATTATTGGAAAATATAATCATTCTTCCCATCCATTATTTTTGTATTGCGCTAAATCTAAATTTGTTGTATAAGTTGTAGATCAAAACATGGGTTTTGTATGAAGGGTTTCGATTTGGGTTTCTAGTGATTTAAATATCGTATTTTCAGGAACAACATTACAACAAGCAAAAATTCTGTGTCAAAAAATAGCAAATGTGACATTTCAAAGGGTTGATCCCTGTCGTTACTTCTCTTGTTCTTCTCATTTTTCTAGTAATCTTAGATTTTACATATTGCACATGGGTTTCCAAGAGTCATTCAAGTCTAGTGCTTCTACCATCCCAACCTCGAGCATTTTGAAAACAATCAGATAGTAGCGATTTGGATTGGGTACTAAATGTTTGAAAAAATTCCTATTCAATCACCTTCTTAATCTGAAACATCAATCCAATTTCTTTACAAAACCAAAGTGTTTTATAGTACTTTTCAACATAGTTGTAAAAATCTGCAAAACCTATTGAGAAAGGAATTCCTTTTATGTTTTAACATAATCATCATTAACAAGAAATATGAGGAAGAAAAGTTGCTATAGAGACAATTCTTGTTTAAGTTTCCTAAAGCTAAACTGCATTCTTCTTATGTCTAACAACAAATAATGGAATGTCACTCGACCCTTTTTTAAATTGCTCAAGATTTTTCAGAATTGGCAAGTGTAATGGCTATGCATAATACTATATAATATAGCTTGTTATGATTGCAAGCATGAAGCAACTACAAATGTTTACGATGAATTCTAAAATTTTAATATTTCTTTAATATAATATATTGTCGTCCCCAACCTGTCATCCCCTAAGAAATTTTGGGGAGTGCTCTAGCCATCTCAGGAACATGTCCCCTTATCCCCCCGTTCTCTTGTCCTGAAAACCGATGCGACATAGGAAATTATGGATCACTTTGATTCATCTTTCACTTTATCCAAAATCCTATTTAGTTCTAGGATCAACTTCAAGTAACACAAAGATATGTCTCTTATGATGTTGAGACTTTGATGTTTGTGCTTCTTTTTCTCTTTTCTCAATTGGATTCAAAAGAACCTCAAAAGATTTTGGGTTTCTTTCTTGCTTCTTGATCTTATTGATAATATCAAAGATTGGCTTCAAAATTTCAAGCCCTTTGTCAACCTTATACATCTTTTAATACTGACATATCTTCTAATACATGGATTAATAGATCAACTTTATTGACAATGTTTTTAAGTCATTCTTTTTATAGATCTACTTCTTTCTTAATATTCGATAGATATCTATGGACACCATCTAAATTTGCAACACTTAGATAAGATTGTAGATTAGATTAATTTAACATTTTTTCCTCATTTGTTGTTTGTTTTGTTTTTGTTGCAAATCTGAAGGGGAGATATTTCCTCTTGATGTCTCCATTTTCAAAAATATTTTTGAAAGGGACATAAGGAAAATTTCATCCTTCAATATAAATTTCTTCTCCTATGGCCACTCTGACCACTCCTACATTCTTTTCTCTCGACAGACTAACCATAAACATGCTATGCCTATTTCCTTGTTTCTTGGTTTCTATCCTCTAGAGGATCTAATTTCATGTCGGGATTTTCTCATGTTGTCCTTCATGTTGCTCTTATGCATCTATTTTTACTTCACCCTAAGATGTTCAAGGTATCATTTTGTCTTTTGGTCTAAAGTTAGTTCTTGGATCATGAAATTCTTTGATTGTAACCCCTGTATTTCTTTGAGAAGGATTTCTCATGATTATATCATGAGTGTAAGCATAAAATATTATAGGTCTCTTCTCTAGAGCATATGAACCATAGTTTACTTCTATGTTCCTTATCTCTTCATATTTTCACTCCATTCTCTGTGGATAGTTGATGTTGGTCTAGTCGTAGATAATTGATTGTGTGTGTTGAGTTCCTTCCACCATGCTTTATTGTGGGGATCGAGCCTTGAGATGAGACCTGAGAGGAGGAATGGTGTTAGTGGAGAAATGAACAACTAGTATGGACTTCATTTGCAGGATTCTACTAACTACATCCATGTCTAAACCACAAGGTTGGATATATGCCTTTAGTAGCCTATATGTATGAGGTTCTTTGAGCGATACAAAATATTGAGGCTAAATAGTTCCCCAACATGGACTATCATGTAATGGACCTAAAACCCCTCCTATTAAGGCATATGCAAAGTTTGTATACCAATTGTTAATAACACCACAAATACTACTAATATTTAAGTGAGGTCGAATGAGAGAATTTAAGCCAATCCAGACTGCACCTTGTTATCCCCATTTTGTGGATAACTAAGGAGATGATGTCTCGAGGCCCTCGGGTTTCATATATGGGGTGCCGAGAGACTACATGACCAATAGTACGCTTTGAACAGATGGAAAACCGACTTACCACCATAGATGATCACATGTTTATAGATGGCATCCACCACACTTGTTGGCTTCCGAAATGCAGTGGGCCTTGCTCTATGAGGTACAAGTCAATATTATGGTGAGCATCATTTCAATACCTAAGCCATTTGATTATGTTGTATCTTAGATTGCTCTAGATTTCATTATATGTGTTTGGACATTATGCCTTTTTTCCTTGCTTCACCTTAGTGGTTGACATGGTGCCCTAGTAAGTGGTCTTCTTTGAGAATGGGTTTGCTACTGGGAAATCCCTTAATTATCCATTGTACTGTTCCCAACCATACTTACCATTTTCCATCATTATTCCCCTCCATTTTCTTATCTCTTGGTATTTTAGAGTGTATTGACCCAAGAAGGGGTTGTCCCTCATTCTATGGGGAGAAGGGACTAAAGGCCCAGAGGGGTTGGTGTTGGTTAAAAGATAAAATCCATATGTAAACCTTCCAGATGCTTCACCCAAGGACCACCCAATAAATAAATAAAACACTTATCTTTAAATAAAAGGGGACCCATAATATAACAAAGAAATGACTGAAAGGTAGATTGAAGGATAAAATGTCTCATCATGAGCCGACCTATCACATCCATGGATATCTAGTGGTATGATATTGTCATTATCTAGTCACCAAACCAGGACATCGACTCTTGGTTGCATGGCTGGGAGAAATGGGGTCTCATCACGAGCCATCCTTCTCATTTCCATTAGGCATTTGTGGGTGATATTGCCACCATCTGGTCACCATGCCAGAACAATGCCCTTCAACCTCTCCTTGTGCTAAAGAAAATATAAAAGGAAAATAATGGGCTTGGAAAAAGTGCATTGCGGACGAAGGTACCACACACCCTCTACAAAGGCACCCATTAATGAGACATTATGACCCCTTGTATGTCATGAGTCTTATGCCCATTGAGTCTTGACCCCATCCACCTCATACACTCTACATGGCTTAGAGAGGGACCTATTGGAGGCTCTCCTTGACCTGGGGAAATATCTACCCAATAGGACATCTCGTCAACCCTTCCATACTCAAGCTTGACAAGCTGTATAGTGTCTTTGAGTTGTTAATTGTTTTATATGGCAATATTTGATGCACATGCTTAGATGGATTGTTTATTGATTGGATCCACTTATCATGATGTTATGACTTGAGATACTTGGAAGGCATGTCCATTTGTTTTTGCAGGACTGAGCTGGTGGACAATTTTGGGAGAACAAGCCTAGCTTGGGCTTCCATGGGGCTACAAGCCCAAAGGTTGGATGCCAGGGGCTCACATGCAAGATGAGAGAGAGATGACTTGGACGGCCTTGATGATGACTTGGATGACTTAGACCACTCATTGCTTGCTAAAATATATGCCCAGGAGGGGCAAGACGTCCCACTTTTGAGCATGATGTCATGGTATTAGGGTTTTGGGCTTGGTGGTGAGGTGCCACTCACTTGCACTTGGAAGTTTTGAGGAGAAGAGGGTTTTCACCAAGAAGAGATCATCTAGATGCTTGAAGCATGGGCTTGGGAGGCCCTTCCATCTTTCTCCAGCACCAACGACCTTCTCAAAGTGGAAAAATGTCCCCTAAAGGGGGTGATGTCATCCTTAATTAGGGTTTAATTTATGCAAAAGATGAAATTTTAAGTGAATTTTTTAATATTATTGTGTTAAGGGGGAAAGATTAGGGTTGTTGACCCCTAATCTTGTGTTTTACTCCTTATTTTGTGGACAAGCCATGTTGGTTAATTTTTGTATAAATAGAGATCATAAAATCTCAAATCAAATCATAAATTTCCTCTCACAAGAGGTTTTGGTCTAAACTTTTCGGCCTCCATAGCTATTTTAGATCTTGTGCACTTATGTATGGCTTAAATTTTGAATGGTTAATGGAAGAAGTGATGCGCTAGCCTTGGAAGGTTATTTTCTAGCTCTTGTGGTGGATTGTCTAAGTATCTCTCTTGATCTTGGTATGTTTTTTACTCTCTTGCTATCATTTTATTTAAGTCAAGTATTGTTATGCTAGTAACTAGGTGCGAAGTATAAGGTCATACACCCCCAACATAGTCTTCACCATTTTTGCTTCACTTTATTGCTTCATCTCATTGACAAGGGTTTTCTAAGAGAAGTATAAGGGCATACACCATCTTAGCTTAAACCYTAGCTTAGAGAAACTTTCCTTGGGAAGTAAAAGGGCTTACACCCCCAAKSAGGTAGCTTCTCKAAGMTCCTTGTGACTCAATTAACCCAATAGTAAAGACACTAGGCATATTATTTGCATTGGAGATATAAATTATTGCATTGGTAAACACGAATTTTGGTCTTTTTACTTCTTGCAAAAGTGGATTGTCTTCCTTGCTCCTTGGGCACCTCACAACCATTAAGGCATCCTCATACAAAGGTTACTTATTGATTATGTTACAAATTTTCATATTCAACCATTAGGGCTGTAGAAAACCTAACATAATTGCTCAAATAACTCTTTATTCAACCATTGGTTTTGGCTCAAATTTTGCACACTTACTCTACTTGTCCTAGCGCACTTTATGGAAAATTTTGAGGGGTTTCCAGTGGATGATTTTATTGCTGTAATACATTACATGTTACAGCCACAATGGTGATATAATTTGCTGCAGACAACTGTTTACAACATCCTTATCTTTTGTGCTAGAACTTTGGCTTTTCTTCTTGAGTTTAGCTAGTCTTTCTCTTGTATTTTCTACTTGATATCTAGCACTCATTGAGCATATTCTAGTATCATTTATTTGTTGATATATATTTTTATCTACTTCTGTAAATTAGGTACAACAAGCTTAACTTGCTGATCCAACTAACATATACTATTGCAAATGTCTTTTTTTGTGTCTCGGGCAGGTACACTCATCCGGAAAAACATTATACTTGTGGGGAAATCATTTCTTAACTTGCAAGGCATCTCTCCCTACCTTTGTTTCCATTGAGAATTGAAATATAGGGGCTCGATTTCTACTTCCTTCCATATCCGTCTCAATCCCCCTAGGGTCACCAAGATCACCTCCTTGGAGTGACCTAGTCACCCTTGAACTGTGGGACCTACATCGAGGTGACATTGGGTGTAGGTTTCCCAAAGTTATAACACTTGTTCCTTGGTTGGGTCGGACTTTGCCCAACCTAAAACGTGTGCCATAACACACCTAAATATGTGAATGTATAACCTTGGGACTTTTCCCAATCTATTTTCTTAGGGGTAAGTAGATCTTCATGGATCAGTTGGTCAGTCTTGGTTAAAAATATATTCCTAGAACAAGTGTGGACTTGGGTGAGAGAATGAAACTTATTCCACCACAACCTGTAAACATATTGAGAGTTGATTACTGGAATTTCCCATTGAGGTTGATCTAGGTGGATACTAGTGGCCACCCACCTGTTCCACTAATTTAGAATGGCTCCACATATTGGTAGTTTTTCTACATTTTTTTCGGGTCCCAAACTTCCAGGGCCATTTTGAGGTCCTAAACGATGTTTTTTAATGTGTAAGCACCTATAGGATGACAAAGGAATGTATTGGGTCATTCAGAATGTGTATTTCTTGGATAGACCTTTCCAACAGGCTACCAAGTGCCCCAAATAGAGATTGTATGCAAAAGTAATGCCTCGTGGAAGTTGATGTATCAATTAACCATATCGGGGCCCACAAAGCTTTTTTAGTTTCATCTTCTAGTTTTAGGTTTTAGATGTTTAGGGTTTTCTCATTGATGCTTTATATTAAAAAAAAAGTTCGGCCTCTTTGTAATCAGCTTCTTGCAAATGAGTGTAGGCGACACATCTCTCTCTTCAGGGATAAGCTACCACCATTCTAGCTAGTTTGTATTCTTTGCATTTTACTGTGTTTTTGTATTCCATTCATTAATAGAATATGAGTTAATTGTATTACTATATTTCTTGAAATATATCCATGTGTTTCCTTGTTATATCTCTACCTCCATTTCGTTCTCAATATAATATGAATCAACGGTATCAAAGTAGTCTGCTCATTGTCTCTTCTTAGTGCATGTCCCCGACGAGGTCAAGGTATAGGGAGTTGGGCTTGAGCTAGTTTCTCTTAATGTCAACCAATCTTGCCAACCCAGGAAGCCTTCCATGGCAGAAAAAAAGAGAGATGATGGAGAAAGATATCCTATCAAACTATTTCTTGAGGAATCCGTCACACAATGGAGGAATGAGATGATGGATATTTTTTCCTAGATCCTTCGACGACTACCAACATCAACGATGAAACCTTCAACCAACAGTCACTTCGGAGGTGCGACACCCTTTGAGGTACAATTTATCTTTAATATTCCTTTAGTTGAAGGCCAAATAGACGTCGACGCTTTGGAAAAATGTTTAAGTATGCTAGAGGGTTATGTCTCTATCCAATTTTTTTCCAATAGTGAAAAATCACCTTCGTGCTCCTTAAAGCTCTTCCCCATGTCACATATTGGTGGGAAAATTATTGTGAGCAACATGCTGGAGATGAGTGTACAATTTTTGGATTAGAACCCACATGGGAGGATTTTATTGATTCCCTCAAGGATAAATACTACCTTGTTGGAAACTACAATGACCAGTACACGATATGGACAACTCTGCATCAAGAGAGAGACAAGAGGGTGCCAGAGTACACCGACATCTTCCATACCTTGCGCACAAAGCTTGGTATTAAAGACTTTGAGAGGCACTTGGTTCTGAATTACTGCAATGGCCTGCATAGGTACATCCAAACAGATATGGAGTTCTTGGACATCTTCTCACTGGGAGATGCTTACCGATATGTTGTCAACATTGAGCAAAAGTTCAAGAAAAAAAATAAGAGGGATTTTAGTTCTACAAAATCATCGCAATAGAAGCATGGTAAAGGTGGACCTAAATCACAAAACAAAGGATAGAGAAAGGATGGCCATCCCTAGGAAAACTATTAAAAGCCACAGGCAAACAAGGGTAATGATAAGTTGAAGAAGGAAACTAGAAAGTGGTGTGAGTTCCAAAAAATATCTTGGCATAACACCGATGAATGTCACTCCAAATACTCATTGGTGGCTAAGATGAAAGCCTCAAAGTTAGATGCCTACTCAATCTCTTATTCAAAACTAGATAAGGGAAAACATATCATTGNTTGACATGGAACCCAGTGTCACCGTTGCTACTCAAAAGGTCCATCCAGAGCAACCAAAGGAGCCTGAAGACAGGGAGCGCCTCTTCCACTCACAAATGTGGGTTAAGGGGACCCCACTCCATTTCATTGTTGACAACGATAGCCAGAAGAACCTAATATCAACAAAGGTCATTAATAGGTTGAACCTAACAACAATGTCGCACCCTCAACCATACACCATCAGTTGGCTTAGCTAGGGATTAGAAATCCGCGTAATTTGAAAATGTCCCCTGCACTATGACATCAAGCCCTTCAAATATGAGGTATTGAGTGATGTTTACCCAGTTGAAGTTTGTGATGTTCTTTTAGGAAAACCACATATGTGGAAGCATCATGTTATTTATGAATCTAGGCCTCGTAGTGTCATTATTACTTTGGAAGTTCAACTCCACAGGGTACCAGAGGCAGTCCCAAATACTGCGGTCTCTTTAGTCTCCACGAAGCAATGCAGAAAGGTGATCTCTCACACCGAGAGAATTTTCCTCTTTATGGTTCATTCAGAAGGTGAACGAAATATCACTACAACCTCCAAAACCTCTTCACGAGGTCTCTCTACATATTAGAAATAGGAGGAAAAGATAGTAGAAGAACACAAATAAATATTTTCCTTGCCTACTAGGGTGCCCTCGCATTTTCAGGTAAAGAACTCAATTGATTTGAAACCCGATGCTCCTCTACCCAACGACCCTATATATAGGAACTCTATTCTGGAGAATGAAGAAATCAAATTCTAGATCCAAGAGATAATTTTGAAGGGCCACATTAGACCAAGCTCCTCACCTTGCGGGATCCCAATTATTCTGGTGCAAAATAAGGGCGATATATGGAAACTTTGCATTGATTACAGAGCCCTTAACAAGGTCATAGTTAAGAAGCGATAACCAAACCCCCTGATTGATGATATTTTAGATCAGCTCAAGGGCACTGAATTTTTCAATAAGATTGATCTAAAGTTAGGCTACCACCAGGTGTCGATTAATCGAACTGATGTACGGAAGACAACCTTCAAGTCTAAAGAAGGTCTCTTCGAGTGGATCGTCATGCCTTTTGACTTAACTAATTCCCTGACCACATTCAAGAAGATGATGGATGATATATTATGACCATTCACAAATCCTTTGGGTTCATATATCTAGATGACATTCTCATCTTTAGAAAAACATGGGAGGAACATTCGAATCATAAAAGAAGGTCTTGGGCACCCTGTGACAACACAAGTTATATGTCGATTTGAATAAGTGTTCCTTCGACATGCATATAATTCAATATTTGGGATACATCATGGATGAGTAGGGTGTGTGTGTCGATCCAACCAAGATCCAAGTCATTCACAACTGGTCTGCCCCGAAGACATTGACTGAGCTCTACAACTTCTTGGGCCTCACCAACTTCTACCACAGGTTTGTGTTGGGGTTCTCTCATATCGCTTGGGCATAATCCAAGTCCCCAAGAGTGGATCCAAGGCCAAGTTTTTTTGGGCTATAGCACAACACAAAGAATTCGAGGAATTGAAATTTCACCTTTGATCAACACCAATCCTTGTTATGCTAGAGTTGAAATAGCCATTCGAGATTGAGACAGATCCTTTAGATTATGCCATTGGTGCAGTCCTCACTCAACATCATCATTTGGTGGCCTATCAAAGTGGAACACTATATGATGTTGTTCACAGACACCCCACCTATGACAAAGAGATGTTCACAAGCCTCTGTAATTCATGCAGAAACAAGTAAAGTTACAGAATGAACTCCATTAGAAGTGGTCCACGTACCTACAACAATTCCACTTGAACATCAAGTACAAGAAGGGAAATGGAAACCATGTTGTAGACTGCCTTAGTCGACCCCCGAATGTGGCACTAACCACAATTCTCAACTCTTGTGGGCATGAGACCTCTGGGTGGCTACAATTATACAACAGCGACTCTAAATGTTTTGCTACGTGTTAGACATTGAGCGTAGAAAAACCAATTCCAGACTTTCATCTCCAAGATGGTTTGTTATTCCATCTGAGCCATATTCGTGTTCCTTCAAGCGAGCATTCAAAGTTGATTTGAGAAGCTCATTATAGTCACGCGACATGATACTTTGGCATGGAAAAAACAATGGAAGTACTAGAAAAGAATTTTTATTGGCTGATGATCCGACAAGATGTCAACAAGTATATCAGATCTTGCACTTCCTATGTCATTACCAAACACACCATTAAGAAACAGAGGCTACACATTCGTTTGGCATATCGATTGGCCTATCATTTGGTGTAGAATAATATAAATATACTTTTGACCGAACTTGTTTTTCACAATTCATTCCTTTAGTTCATATTTTCGATTATGTGGAGTCACTAAAGAGAAGTTTGGAGAAACTTTTTCGTTGTTTGAAACAAGGTTTTTGTTGTTTTTATTAAAGAAACAATTTATATATTGATGTATTTCTTGAACATTATTTTCAAGGTGGAGGCTTTCTTGAACATTATTTTCAAGGTGAATGCTTTCATAAGCAACTCCTTACTATATAAAAGAGAAAAAATTTGAAAGTAAGTTTTTTCAAACAATTCCTATCAAATTCTTGATATTATTTTTGAATAATTTTTATCACAATGAAGTTTTTATGAAACAAAATGTTTTGAAGATCAAATGTTTTTTTTAATTTTCTTTAAAATCTACTTTTTATGCAAAATTTATTTTAAAAAAATTTTGGTTTATTCAGCAATCTTTTACAATATAATTATAAAATCCATTTTTTTTATTTCTTTTAAAAAAAGTTTTTTTAAGTTATAATATTTGAGGTTTGAAATTTTATTTCATGTTATAGATTGGTGTGTGCTTCAAAGTCATGAAATATTCGACTTTGGAAGATCCCATCACAAGGTTTTGAAAATGGATCAACATAAATGGTTGGTGGAGTGAGGAGGTTGAATTACTAACCCGAACTGAAACGTGTAACAAGGTATCTTTATTTCTGGCAGTATGAGACTTACATTATAATGTTTTTTGAGATTCGTGAGAATGTCAATCTCTGGTAAAATTGATTCTTTATTTATGTTTTCAGGTGCTACATGCACTCCAAAGTGCGGAACAGATGGAAAAAACACCTCTTTGCCAGCGTTTCAGCTATGTTTACGATGTTGTCCCCGCACACCTCAAGGAACAAGATAACCATCTTCTTCACGATGTAGCTCTACATCCCCAGGAGATTCCACCCGATATTCCTTTATGACATGAAAAAATTATTTACTCTTCCCATGGTATTTACTCTACCCATGGAGTTCAAGTTATATTCATGTTTGTTTTCATTATTAAATGAATTCAATAATTCTTGCTTGATTCTTATAACCCATTATTGTTGTAAGAGTTTAAGGTGCTTAAGTGAAGAAGATTTTTGTGTTTTTCTATGTTAACTTTAGAATAGTATCCTATATATTTAATTGTTTACTCTATGGTAACTTTAAAATTGGTTGACTTGTCATTTTGTCAAATTTAATTGTTTACTCTATGGTAACTTTAAAATTGGTTGACTTGTTATTTTGTCAATAAATCTTGTTGATTGTTAAAACAAGGAATTGGTTATAATTTAGTTTTTGCATTTCTTAAATGAAACTGATAATTCACAGTTTATGCTATTTTTTAGGTTGTTATGATCAATCAAGCAAAGATTCTAGAGTTGACATGGAATCTCTCGAGTTCTGGGGCCCAGAACAATCACAATTTTTTTTGTATAATTTTATGTTAATGTTGGATTCAATATAATTGAAAATTTCCACCACAACTCTATATATATGTCTATGCACTGCAAAAATGCTCTGGTTCCCATTCCTAATGACAAAGGTTTCCTTCCTTGAATTTAGATTGACCAATACAAATATGTCCTCGACAAGATGAAGCACACGACGATGGAAGAATATGTCGCGTCTCTCAGAAGGTACATGCTTTTCATTACTTTTTTAAATCTAAAAAATGTGCATATATTGTTCCATAAATTATAGTAGAGATTTTTTTCATGAATCAATTTAGTTTTACATAAAAAGAAAACAAGCAGTAACAAGAAGTTGCTCTGATTAATTTTTCAGGGAGAAAATCAGGAAAAATTGAAAATTTAATTTCTTTTTTAATTAATTAATTCAATCATTACAGAAAGGAAGATTTCTGACTTTCCATATATCAGTGATTAAAATAAAAATGTATTAGTAATAATGTTGAGACCGCACAGTGAGAGAATTCATACACTACTACATATGGGCAGATTATTCCACGAAAATTGTCCACGCTTCCACTAGTTTCATCATTTTTTTAAACAGGGTGGGATTTTTGTCGATATTTCCATGCAAGTTTGTCGCAATATCCACGAAAATCTTAATTTAACCTAGTCTGGATTTTCGTCGTTATAGCGGCAAACTTTCGTGGCAATAGCGATGAAAATTTTGCCTATCTCATTGGTCGGTGTTAACGGCTAGTTGACTATTTTATCTATATATACGTGACTTTAAGAGACTTTGCAACACAATTGCTATAGTTGCGACATTGTTCTTGGCTTTTGTTTGATTTGTTTATTTTTCCCGTCACCCACCGATTGAACAAATCCAATTCTCGATCTACATAGCTCGGATTTTGAACTTGCAAGGTTAGTATGTTATTTTTTATTGATGTACTCATTTAACTTGTAATTTTTTTTCAAATGTCCAATTTGCATTTAGCTTGCTTTTTTCTTGATAATATATTATAATATGTGTAGTACCATATTTCATGTCTTTGGTTTTTGGATTTAGTTAGTATATTTTAAGGAAAAGGGTATGTGGATTCCATAATATTCTAGGTTTATGTAATCCACATACCCTTTTCCCTTCAATTGTAGCTATAATCTCTCTCTCTTTTCATTGATAAAGATATGGAATTGCTCTTGAAACTCAACCCTAATCGGTGAAATGATAGTAATTGATTGTTATATTCCCTGCTTTAGCAAGGACTAATAAGATACATAAACACTAACCCTAAACTTATGTTAGGTATATATGTCGTTATTATATAAAGAAAACATTTGTACACATATGACCTTATTATAAACATGTTATCTATGTCGTCATGATGTTGATACTCTATAGATATGATCACCTTATTATAAAGATGTAGGTCACTATAAATAAACCTATCATAATCGAAAGGAGTAGCCAAAATATAAAAAATTGACAACTTAATGTTTGGTATGGTGTAGGTAAGACAATTACCTGTCAGGACAAGGATTTGTCACAATGAACGAAA